>APFE030365792.1:0-10136 GCA_000404065.3 Pinus taeda | reverse complement strand
TATATATGAATATACAGAATATCCCAAGTATCAAAAGGTATTTACATTACAACATATATCAACAAAATATTTTAACTAAAACCAATAAACCTGTCCTTAGTTTCCCCTATCAACATCATCCAAAACTAGGCTTGTCATTCCTCTATGAGCGAAGAGGCTTCTTTTTGTGAGGAACCACACTAGGAGAAACACCTCCAAGAGAAAGTTGAGCACTACTAACCATACAATTCCCTAGAGTTGTAACCCGAGTGCTGAGTACAATAACTTCCTCATGGAATTCATTTAAAGAAATTTCCAGACTACTCAAAAGTCAGAGGAACTTATCTTCTAATAATAGTTGTGAAGACTAGCATTGTCTCTCATCCAAGTCATCCTGTTGTTTCCTAGAAGCTTTGGCAACACCTCAATGAGACCCAAAATTTAAGAAACAAAGAACCAACATAAAGGCTTTATGGAATACAATGAGATTGTTCCATTTCAGGTAAGGACCACTGAACCTGACTTTCAAAAGAACTAACAAGCTTAACCCACACCCCAAGACCAACAAGGTAAGGCTTCCAAAGAATTTTCTGGAGTTCCACATAATCTATCATATAACTGAGACTGAAACACTACCATGAGCCATACTGAGGAAATCTTCATATCCAACCCAAAATCCTCTGGAGAATGATGAATAGAGTGATGATTGAAAGTTTAGGGTGATGAAATTCACTCCAGCCGACTTCTCAAAGAAAGAAACTCCATAGCCATATTGAATTCCAGTCGCTTCGACAAAATAAGTATTAAATTCTTATGCTTCATTTTCCAGAGGAGGGGAAATATTTCGAGACACATAATAAGGTGCATGAGACACCTAGAAGAAAATTTTGAAGACTAATGTCAGAAATTAATAAATATCTAGATCCCAATACCGCTTATCCTTTTAACAAGAGTCATAGACCATTTAGAGCAGGAGGAAGATGTTCCATCCCCACTTCGAGACAAATTTCCATAAGTATCAACATTTAAATGAAAGTGAATATGCCTTGGGACTCTCGTCATGACTATGGTATATAAATGATTTTGAAATTTCTTTGATCCAAATATAATCTTCCTTGGCCCAACATGGAGCCTTTATTTTGCAAAATGTTTTCCATTGAATTCAAATGTCTTCAAACATGGAAAAAATTCCATATGGTCGAATTGAGAGGTAAGTAAGAGAATCCTTGGAGAATAAGAGGGAAAAAAAACTCGACTCCATCATAGAAATGACCACCTAACAAATTATAATCATTGAATCAATGAAGACTAGAATAAAGTAAAAATTAATTTCGGAATAAGTTTCTAGACCCTTCCATAGAGAAAGAAACTCCACTTGGTTGTTTGTCGCATGACTAAGACCCCATGCAAATTGTGCCACAATTTTTTCATTGGGGTTGAATAATGCCCCTCTTACTCTTTCCTCCACCATAAAGGAACATGATTATTAAAATAACAAATATGACACATTGTGTAGGATAGTTGAATTCCATAATGATTAGTTACACTACACTAGAAGCATCAACATTCTCCACCATGGAAACCATTCAAATTTTACTCAAAAACCTTTTTATTATCTTTAGAAAAAAATTAAACATAAAAGTTTTATTACATACCTTAACTGATATATTTCCTTTATTATGAGGTATATAATTTCATTTCCCATTCCTTTTAGCCTTAGAATTTGATGTTTTGTTATGAGGTAACCCTTTCATACTTTGAGGTTGTTGGTGAAGCTTCTCTTGGATCTACATGAATAAACTCAGCATGGTTTCAACTGTTTTCTGGTTTTTATAATAGACAAATAACTTAACTTGTTCATTTTATTCACATAACATAAGAGGCATGTTTTTTCATTTGGGCTTATCTTAGTTGGTTGGGAGAAATAATTGTTGTCCTCCCCACCTAGGTTCAATTATTGCAAGCCACATGTTGAGGTTTATTGTAATGGATTTGAGCTCTATTGTTGAGTCTGATTAGTACCTAGAGGACCAAAACATGTACGTTCTTCATATGGAATATAAATATATTTCTCATAAAGAGAGGAGGGAAGAAAAACATATGAGACTTGTTTCGGTTTTTGAAGTCCATTACTCACATTATTAATGTTTCCATTTTATGGTTTTAGACATCATAATGCACAATTCAACCAACTCTGATGATGCAAGACAAATATAAGTAATCAAAATTTGTTTTAGTATTTTTGTATATTGAAATATCTATTAATCGATCAAGTAATGAGTAATTATATTGAAACGAGTGCAAACATTCTCATGTTAGCATTGTACTATCTATATTGTATTTTGAATCTATAGTGGCACAAAATGTTGGTGTATGTTTGAATCTATAGTAGTACAAAGGGTTAGCCCTTCCATACATTTAGCTATTTATGGATTTTTGCCACACTTACTCTAGTATGACCACTTTGTTTTAAAGGCCAAACTTATTGGTACATAAGGTTTCCACGATATATTGTATTTTTCCCATGTTACAAATCTCTCGGAAAGCCCTTGGATAATTTCCCTCATTTTGAAGATGATACATAGGGAAAACCCTAGATTATTAAGGCCACAAGGCGAGTCGAGAACAATGATGAAAACCATTAGAGAAATATACTATATATGAGCTCAACATGTCACTTGTGGGAATCGAACCTAGGTGGGGAGGATGATAGGCATTCCTCCAGCCACCTAAGATAAATCCAATTGTATGTTAATGCATTAACTTCCTACTTGGAAATTTACTTGAAATGTTTGAAAAGGGATGGAAGATGCTTTCATACTTATCTTCATTTTGGAGATTTAGTTTAAACCACAATTTATTGTGACTATTTCTCTTTATCATATTAACTTTTCGTTTCTTTTTCTATCAAGATAACTAGAAAGTTGGATAAAGATCTCACTTTCTAACACTTAGTTTCATAAAGTGTATATGGACAAGGAAGTAGTTCTATTGTAAAACTTCCCTCTTTTTTTATTATTATGTATGTAGAGGTTCCAAAATTGGATAGGATGAGAAAAAATCCCACTCCCACCTATATTTTATTGTATAATCCTAATAAATACATATGTGATATGAGATAGTGCAATTTCAAAATTGGTACCATGATTAGTGAAGGAAACTTGTGAAGATGAGAAATCATGATTCGCTAAAGCCAAAGAAACTTAACAAGTTCCATTTATTGCAATACTATGTTATACATTATGTTGGAAAGAAATCTAATACATCGAGTTCTACTTAGAGTGTTCTAAATCATTCTCATTCTACATGGATTTATTGTCTTAATATACTCTTTACTTGAACATTCTTTGTTATCTTCCATTCATTAATTTAGTTATGCACTTTTCTTTCATATTTTTATTGTTCCTCGATTATGTTTTGGGCATATTATGCATATAAAAATTCATTAATGAGGTTAATATTGTGTCAATAACATACATTAGGGGAGACTTTATGAGGGTTTTGAGTACAAATCATTATCACTAATAAAGTGGAGAGATGGATATATATGTTATCCATAGAGATCAATTTTAAGCCATAATTATATACTTCAAATGATACTATAAGAAAATGAAAAAAACGAGATAATTGATTCAAAGGCATAACTGTAGCCTTGTCTTGAGAAGCATATTGTGTTATAAAATAGGCTATTATATTTGTTTCGCCTTTCTATAATGTAAAAACAAATAGAATATGTATCATAAAGAGAATTAAAAATAGGTCTTTGTGATTTTTTACTTAATTGTTGGTTATGGGCTAGTGCTTTCAAATATAAGAGAAGAGAGACATAACTAAAATGATAAAATTGAAAAGCACATACATGAAAAACACAATTGGGTTTTGGAAAATGTGAGTGAAATACATTTATATTTTTCTTGGGAAAAATCAATTAAAATGTAAAAACCTCGTATAAATCATGAAGGTGCAAGTTCAAAGGATATTTTTCTTGAATGAATATCACTAATTAGATGAAGATGTTAACTTTCAAAGAGAAACATTACTCAAATGCAATGTAACACTACTCATGGTGCGCTAATTCCTGAAATTGAATATTGAACAACTATTAAATTTCATATTTATAACTATTTCTCTTTATACTCAACATTACTTTATACCCTTTGGACCAATAGATAGATTAAAACGCAGTGAAAATAAAATAAATTTAGCTCTTAGAAATAATTAAACAAAGTAACTTTTATAAAACATTAAAAGTATAAGCTCACTTAATAAGCTCCTAAGTGAGTGATTATGAATAGTAACTCTATTAACTTTTTCAATCTAAATATTTTCAAAATTTTATTTTGGTGTAGATAATATATATATGTATAATCAACACCCATAGAAACCGAATCACTCTTATTCACACCATAGAAACTGAATAACGCAGGTAAAAAAACTACAGCAACATAAAAGGTTATAAAATAATATCACTGGCTTAAAAGATGGTTTAATGAATGGTAATTAGAAAATTGGTTTAATGAGTAGTAATTAAAAGATTGGTTAAAGGTGAATTTGAACACAACGGTCCAAAAAAGCAATCATAAAACCCATGAACGCCTTAGTTATTATACACTCGCCAGCGCGTGAGGAACGAAGAATGTGAGGGATCGGTGGTTATATACTTTGCCCCTAGTGAATGAAGAATGAGAGGGATCGGTGGAATGAGAGGAGGAAATTCACCAGCGAAGAGGAGGTGATCGAAGTTTTTGCAGTCCGAAAACAGCAGCAAGGCGATCTGAGTGGATTATTCATGGAGAGGGTAATTTTCTGTTCCTTTAATTTGCTTTAATTTGTTTTTGTCTATTTCTCTGTTTATTCCACTGGTTAACCAGGGAAACCAAGTAACCTGAGCATTTTTTTCCTGTTCAATCTACAGGTGTTCAATCTACAGGTGGTTAAGCATGGGTGTTCTTTCTGTCTCAAGGTCTTTGATGTAAAGTTGTCTATCTTATGGAGCGCTCCATAATGTTCTGTGTAGTGTTGTATGCATCCATGTCCTGTCCTGTGTAGTGTTGTGGTATGTTTGTAATGTGGGTTGTGTAGTGTTGTGGTATGTTTGTAGCGTTGTGGTATGGTTGTTTTGTGTCTGCTAAATGAGAGAGAAAGTCCAAGCGAGGAGAGTATGCAGGGGTGGTTGAAGGGCTAACTTGATCAATGCATTCAGAGTGAGTTGGTACCTATGGCAATATTTTCTTGAATTACTTCTAAATTCATTCCCGGCCCTTTGTTTCTGTTCTTTTCTTGATGAGGTGGAATTTTATATACAGGAGAAGCTGGAGTGACGAGTTTGGAGCTCTTTTTTAACCACCTGTTTCCAGAGTTTCAATAACAAATAACAAATGAAAGATTCTTAAGAAGCAAGGTTAGTAGTAATTGCGAATGGCCTTGTTCTCCTGTGTTTCTTGGTGCAGTTTACAGATATCTCTATGATATATTTACAGAACATGTCAATTGAGCTAGTTTTAGTCTGTTCACATAGAGGATGTTCACATGTGAGATATTCCATGTAGGAAGTAAGGTTTCCCATAAATATTTTCGAGTATTGACCACATTGGTTTCTCCAAACGCCCAATTGAGCTCTTCCTCTTCTCATTTCATGGTTGCGCTGTTTGTTACAGCATTGGTCTCTCCAAACCCTCAATTGAGCTCCAAGCGCCCAATTGAGCTCCTCCTTTTCTCATTTCATGTCTACCTTGTTTGTTACAACATTGGTCTCTCCAGACCCCGAATTAATCTCCAATTAAGCTCCAAACGCCCAATTGAACTCCTCCTTTTCACATTTCATGCATGCGCATCCATTTTCTTTAGATGTGCTGAACACTCTACGTTCTATTACTATGCTAGATCTCACCTACAGAGAGGCACCGCCAAAAACCTTACACAGCAAAACCCTACAGAGCCAGATCAACACATTCGTGAGAAAGACCCAGCCCTTCCTTTCTGTTGATTGTGCAATTCAGAAGCGAGAGCTCGAATAAACCCCAGAAATGCCGCCGTAAGGCTGCATAGCCTACATAGCCTACTTACAGATCCAATTCTAGACCCATACCTACATAGCCTACTTGCAGATCCAATTCTAGACCCATAGCTACATAGCCTACTTGCAGATTAGCACGGTGAAATTACTTTTGATGGCGTTTTCTTATTCCGTTTTGAATATCACAAAAAACGAATTATGTGGATGGTTGTGATTGTTTGGGGATGCGTGCTGGAGTTTGAGGAGATGCCCTCTTTTAGTGGATAGATATTCTTGGATAGGGCTTCGAGGATTACTAATTTGCTGGTGAAATACAGCTTTTCCTAAAGGTGCAACGCCTGGTAATGATAATATAAATACTATTAATGTGTCTACTTAACGCTTATTCTAATTAAATGGCCTCTGTATAGCACGCCGAATCGGATATTATCGATAAATTGTTGTTGTTGGAGTTTTTATTTATTAGTGGTTATCCAAGTATTCAGGGATAAGTAATTTTCTATGAATTTTTTTAATATTTAAAAGTGATTATTAATTAAAATTGTTTTATTAAAATATTATTTAATTTAATTAGATTTACAGTAAGAAGACACATAGGAAACCTAATGCCGAGCGAAGCGAGGTATGCATATAAGCATCATAAATAAATGACTACCTGCAATTGATTGACGGAAGAGTTTTCCATGGATGGTACCAGTAGTTTTAGATTTACCCAAAAAACATCATAGCTGGTTGATCAATAAAGAGCATGGCCCTGCGCCCAATACAGTACCAAACATACTCGAAAGTTTGCAACACCCTACAAAGGGGAATTTCCTTCCTCTCTTCTTTACGAGCAACCATTAGTGGAAGTGCCTTCATCTTCTGTGGACTTGGTTTGTGTTTATTTCTCATTCTGAGATAAAGGCTAACATATAAGTTATTTAGTATAAAAATATTAAAAAAAATACAATAAAATCTGCTTGACAAACTGTTTAGTTAAATAGGTCTTTGGTCGGAAATCCAACTCGGGATTCAGGGGAGAAAATATTTCCCTGGCCTGTGCACAAAATCATATATATATACATATATGTAGCCATATAATTACTATTCTTTAATAATTAATGTGAATATCATTGATCTGTTAGTCGTTTGTTTTTCCTAGTGAAGCTCGTTTGTTTTTGCTAGTGAAGCTCCTTTCCTCTCTTTTAATGATTTCTTTCCATTTCGTCTGGAGCCTAACAGACTGCTCCTTTTTCAATGATTATTAAAAATATTTTTTAATATTAAATTTTATATATAAATGTTTATAATGAAATATTTGTTTAAAAGAATAATGACTATTTATAAAAATAATAATAATCTTTTAAATACTAATGTAAAAATTATTGAAAACATTATTCATGATAAAAAAAAATATTTTAATCATGTAAAAATGATTGAAAACATTATTCCTCATTAAAAAATCTTTTAAATTTGCACGCGAAATATTGTATTCTCTTTATATTGGATTTAAAATGAGAATAATATTTTTATTTAAAATAAACACATGTCATAAATAAAATATAACAAATAAAATATGGCATGTCACTTAATTTAACAATTGTATGCTCAGGTGCTTGAATGATGTCTAAGTGAAAATCAGGTAGGTCCTAAACGATTTTCACTGGCTACTACATGCTTGAATTTGATGGATTCCATGGGAAACATAAAGTGTCGGCCACAATGAAATCGAATGAATTTGAGGATCTGTATTTTAAGGTTTCAGAGTTTTGTTTGTGTGGAGCGTTTAATTCCCACTTACCAGGTTAGAATATATAAGGGGATTCAATTTTTGGTTTTCAGCTCTTACCTCCAAGATAGCCCATAGGCTCCTTCATATTTGCAAGGTTTGTATTATTTCCCGGTCAATAGTGCTGCTGTAGTTCAAATTTTCCCATTTGGGCTGTAGTTCAATTTTTTTTGTAATGTTCAATATTGTCATGGCATTTTCTTGAAATATTACTATTTCATCAATAGATACCTGTAATTCTTGAAATTACGGACGGGCACTGATTGTGTGAATAATAACCTGTAATACATTTGCTCTGTGAGCAAGATATTCGGTGTATATATGTTGTGTATCTAGAAGGCCGAATGCACACACACCATAGCTGTTTTCAAAAACTACATTTATTCGGTGAAGATACTATTTCTATTATGATTTCTCCTACGGACTGTCCTCACTGCCTTGGTGATACTCTTTATATTATGACTTCTCTTACCTACTGTCCTCACTGCCTTGGTGATACTATTTATATTATGATTTCTATAATCGATGGGGGAGAGCACTAGCTTGGTCATCCTTGCTCTATGCCATTTCTGTTTGTGAAGATTTGTCCATTTCTATAATATCTACCTACCCACGGAGTGGTCATCCCTGGTATATGGAATTTCATTTCAGTCAGGATTTTTCATATTCGAATTATTTAGTTCTTCGTTCAGGCGAGGACCGTTTGAATTTAATACCCTGAACTTGATGGGTATATTTAGATGCACGATTTAGTCTATTATATATTACAGAGACAGGCCCCTGTAATATACCTGTAGGTTGGCATTTGAAGGGGAATGAGTCGTCGTCATTAACTGCTTATATCATGTACCAGATCATCGTTCATATTCATGTGCATGTAAGTGGAACGTTCCTCTGTTTTCCCTTGACTTCACTGTAAAGGGTTCAACATTCCTCTGTTTTCCCTTGACTTCTTCCCTTGACTTCAACATTCCTCTGTTTTCCCTTGACTTTACTGTAGAGGGTTCATATGCACATGAGAGTGTCTCCTTTATTATTGAGGAACAAGAAGGCTTCACTGTTTAGATTGAAAATATGCATCAACAACCAAGAAACTGTTTCTAACATGGATTGGGAAGCCTTTTATTTTTGGAAAAATCCCTGCTAAATGCACTGCTCGCCCAAAAACCATTTGAGAAATATTTGACCAATTTCACTCACAAGAAAGAGGGACAAGTGGATAGATAATATGAAAGTATTTAGGACAGATAATATGCAATAGTACCAAGAATTTCGGAAATAAACATGTATTTTATTATTATATATTTTATAAAGATAGATATATTTACTAAAAATTCTAGGTAAGATTAGAACTTTCCAAAATGAATAGTTATTATTATGATGGTTACTTACATTTATTCTATTTTAATTGAAATATATAATATTTAGTTTGTGAGAATTTATTTACTTCAATGAAATTTATTAATAAAAAGCATTATGTTTCCTTATTTTATTTAGATATATAAAGGTTAAATTTAATTCTTATTATATTGAATTTGCAAATTATATCATATTTTTATCACTTTACAAAATAATAGTCTATCCATAGTTTTTTCCTTAATATTTGTCATGCATTATGGGTTTATTATTATATATATATTATAGATTTTCTTTATGAATGACACTTTTAATTGTGTTACTGGTTATTATGAAAGGTTTATAGACTAACAATATCATTTCAATGTTGTATGTTGCAGAAAATTTATCAATACCAAAGTTGCTCGTGAGTGAGTGGAAGACATTATCTATTTTTATGTTTTGTAGTGTTGTAATTAGAAGAAAATATTTATTTTTTGTTTAGATGGGCCCATCAAAGAATGTACATGAACACCAACTATCATTAATAAAACGAGTATGTTTTTTTCTGTGTGGAGGGGAATTCAACCCCTCCAAGAGGCTCTTAGGAAGGTTAAATGGTAACCCTCCTTTGAGTTGTGTTCCTTGTGCTTATGTTTTTCATGATCTTTAGTTTATAGTAACTCCAATATGCACAAATGCAAATATTATCCTTTTATTATAATAATAATAATAATTTATAAACATGTTTTAAACATCCTCCTAACATACACACAAATCAGAAAATCACTTTTATTCACATAAATCATTTAACATTGTTTCAATGTTTTAAACATCTTCCCCACATACACACAAATGACAAAACCCCTCATATTCACATAAATCATTTAACATTTTTACAATGTTTTAAACATCTTCCCAACATGCACACAAACTCATAAATCACTCTTATTCACATAAATTATATAACAATTATAACCTCCTTTTTTTGGGGGGGTTTTGATTTTGATTTTATTTTTTTTTCTTTTTCTTGCT
>APFE030365788.1:2931-33970 GCA_000404065.3 Pinus taeda | reverse complement strand
AGTCTTGATTGACGATATCCTCATATATAGAAAGACCTAGAAGGAGCACCTCAAGCATTTAGAAGAATTACTATCTATATTAGAGAATAATCAATTCTATGCTAAATTTTCAAAGTGCACCTTTGGAAACAAGGAAGTTGAGTACTTCAGGCACATCATATCCAATAAAGGAGTCAAAGTATATCCAATCAAGATTAAAGAAATCAAAGATTGGCTCAAGCCAAAGAATGTATCAAAGCTCGTAGGATTCCTTGGATTGACATGATATTAAAGAGAGTCCATAAAAAATTACACACATGTGATTTCTCCTCTAATAAATCTAATAAAGAAAAATTTCTTTCAATGGGACAATAAGGTAGACGAATGATTTGAATCATTAAAGGAGATAATATCATCTACCCCAGTACTAGCAACCCTATATGTCTCTAAACCTTTTGTGGTAGAATGTGACGCCTTAGGATTTGGGATTGGAGCAGTACTAATGTAAGACAATCACCCCATAGCTTACGAAAGTCGAAAGCTTCAATAAAAGGGAAAGCTTGAAGTATACCTACCACAAAGAGATGTTGGCCATTATTCATATATTAAGCAAGTGGCATTAATACCTATTAGGAATCAAGTTCTCAATTCGCACAGATCACAACATCCTTTAATTCATGTTACAAAAAAGAAAAACCTTATCAACAAAACAACAAAAGTGGATATAGAAATTGGACGCATTTGACAGGGAAATTTACACAAAACGGAAAATATAATGTTGTTTTTTATGCTCTCTTACGAAAATATTGGTAGTAGTTCCTGATTGGTTGGACGAGATTCAAACTGAATATGCCAAGGATCCAGACACTTGTTCAATAATTGAAAACACTAACCAATATCCAAACTTTGAATAGAAAAATGGCATACTATGGTATAAGGGTAGAATTTATCTACGTCCTTGTTACACAGTAAAATGTCACTGTCTCCTTGTCAGTCTCCCCACTGTGTCATGAAACCTAATCCATCATGCTCATGCTCTCTGAAATGGCCAAAAAACCCTCTTTTCCTAAGTTTATTGGATCATCGCGACTGTTATTAAAATAACCGCGCTGACTGGCGGATGACAGTATAACTGGTGCACTGCCAGCACGGAAGCACACGAGTTTTCCACGCTGGTCGAATTTCATAAATAGCGCGCCATCTGCTTGTATTAGTTCACGCTGACCAGACCTCTTCTGTAATTGAGATGCGATGCCAGCGCGCTAGCCCAGTTTTGCACCTGCGCTGATCCTGTTTGGGCGAGTTTGTTTTAACAGCCAGCCTTCCAGATGACTCCAGACTTGGCTGTTAGCTTTGTAAAGGTCGCCATCCTTTCTAAAGCATGTCTGTTCGCCTGCTAATCCACTTTTCTTGGGGGTAAGCTCATCCTTTCACTATTCATGGAGACTCCTTCTCCTATATAAGCCTCCACCATTGCCATGAGCAGCTAGTTTTCGCACATATAGACTTGGACATAGAGGAATTCATAGTGCATTAGTCCTGCTCTTTGTAGGCATTTGGTGTGTTGTGTGTTTCTATAGAGCTTAAAGAAGGTTATGAGTTTGTTGCCTTGTGTGAGAGAGAGACCTCTTTGACTTGGGAGATCTACCTTCAAAGGTGAATGCCGATGAGACATGCTGGCTGGACCCTCTAGAGAAGGACTCAGCGTCAGAACCTTGGTTGTACCTTACTCTATTTCTGATTAATAAAAGATAGATGACTACTGTTATGGTTCCATTCTCATTTGTCTTATGAATGATTATTGTGATTAATCCTTTCTGACTTGTGTATAGTTGCTTTTAGTAGATTTACGCTTGTGGATTTGTTCTTCCTTTTGCTTGTGCAGGTGCTCCGCCCACGAGGAATAGTGGGGATTTTGATACGGCTGGAGACTGGAGGAAGCAAAGATCATCTCTTTCACAAACATAGCGTTGGCCCAAGTACGGTGTTCTTCCCACTTCGTTAATTGCAATCTAGGAACTATGCCAGAGTAGCATGATTGATTGTGCGAGACCCGCTTTTTGGCGCTTAGTAGGGATTAGCCTCTATCCGTAGAGGGGATTTACCTCTCCAACAGTTCCTTCTTCCTATATATATATATATATATATATATATTCCCCAGTAGTTGGGCATGTTGGGTTCTTCAAGACATACTATAACACACGTAAATCGTTCTACTAGAAGGGAATGAGTAAGGAAATTCAGAAGTACGCCGTTGAGTATGATATATGTGAGAGAAGTAAAAATGAAAATGTCTAAACTCCTGGGTTGCTACACCCCTTGCATATCCCAAATTAGAAATGGGAGGAAATCTAAATGGATTTCATTGATGGTTTACCTATGTTTGATAGTAAGGACAAGATATTTGTTGTAGTATACCGTCTCATTAAATATGCACATTTCATTGCAATTAAGAAAACAGACTCAACCGAGCAAATTGCAGAAGTCTTTTTTAAAAACATCTACAAGCTACATGGTCTACCAAAAGTTATTGTTAGTGATAGAGACGTAAGGTTTAAATGAAATTTATAGAAATATTTTTGTAATCAGAATAACCCATAACATGATTTCATCCTATCATCTGCAAATAGTTGGCCAAACAGAAACTATAAATAAGTGTTTAGAAGCATATCTTTGATGCTTCATATATGATAAGAAAATAAAATGGTCTCAATGGTTGCATCTACAAAATGGTGGTACAATACCACCTATCATACCTTAGCTGAAATGACTCTATTCCAAGCCCTGTATGGTTGTGAACCCTCGAAATGGAAGGATTTTGCATTAAATGACTCCAAGGTTCAAACAGTGAAGAAACATTTGGAAGAAAGTCAAAATATTATCCAAATATTAAAATAAAAAACAAATGTTAGCAATTGAATGAAACAACAAGTTGACCAACATAGTTCAGAAAGAGAATTTGAAGAAGGAGACTGGATCTTCATAAGGTTACAACCCTACAAGAAATTATCCTTGAAACAATAAGGGAAGAACAAGTTGGCTCTGAAAGTTTATGGGCCTTTCCAAATATTTAGGTAGATCAATGATGTTGCTTATGGATTGAAACTTCGAGATGATTGTCTAATCCACAATGTATTCCATGTTTCATGTCTCAAAAAGGTACTAGGTTAGAATCAATCAAATCAAACTAAGACACTTGAAGTCGATGAAGGAGGATTTTCCTAGAACTCGAAGGTATCCTCGCAACTCGAGAGAAGGTATTACATTCCAAAACTATTAGATAATACTTGATCAAGTGGAAAAAACTTCCACAAGAATATTCCTTATGGAAAACAGAGAAGTTCTGACAAAAATACCCCTCATTACCTCTAATTTGAGTACAAAGAAATTTTTAAGGGTGGGGGAATGTTATGAATAAAAAAATTCACAAAAGAATAATAATTAAATACTAAATAATATACATAATAATAATAATTAATTAGTAATGGTTAATTAATTGTTGAAGGGCTATGATCAATAATGGTGTCCATTCACCTTTGCAGTTAGTCAATGCCTATATACACACACTACCATGAAGGATTATCATCATATTCAAGTATTCATTTTATTAATAAAAAAATATGTATTACATTTCTTGTGTAATTTTGCAAGTGAATTCCAAGCAATCAATTGTTGACTTCCTTGCAGAACATCAACTCGTTGGTCACCAGGATATCCACTATGATATTATTTGGTGGAAAATTTGAACGAATGGTCTTTGGCCTATGGTCACACAATTCCTATGGTTGATAAGAAGATGGAAGATCCTCTCACAAGATCAAACTAGGAAAAAGGGATTTGAGGGCCCCTCATTATGTACCCTATGTTGGAATTAGGGAGAGACTATGGAACACCTCTTGAAAGTATGCCCTTTCACCAATCATCTTTGGATGTTGGTCTTACTCTGTTTCAAATACTTGGACCATAACTACAACTATTTATTGGAAACATTGGAGCAATGGAGATCTAGTATATTCAATAATCCAGTTGTGAATAGAGAATGGATTCATGTTCTTGGTTGTTTCATGTGGGAACTCTGGAAATAAAGGAACATACTTATAGTTAAGTAAAATAAAAATGAAGAAGGAATGGTATAGAAAATTATTAAGAAAAATATCCATGAGACCATTCTCTTTGAAACATGGTCCTAAGAGGATTGGAAAGTGAATCAACAGGAATATGAGATTTTATTATAGCTTGAGCTCTCTCCTTCAATGATCTCCTCCTTCCCTCCTAGGATCCCCTCTCCTAGAAAATTCTCTCCTTCATCCTACTCTCCCCCTCCTGTGGGCTTTATGAAGTTAAATTTTGATGGAGCTTCCAAATGTAATCCTACTCAAGCGAGTTATGGAGTGATTTTCCATGATTGGGAAATCCAAATGTTGAATTTGTATGCTATGGAGTCACGAGCAATAATGTAGTGAAATTCCTTGCCTTAGAAAGAGGTATAATACCGATGATTAAGGAAGGATACTCAAAACTATAAGTCAACAATGATTCTCAGTTGGTTATAACAACTTTCAGGAAAATCATCATTGGGATTTTTATAGAAAAATGTCTAAGAGCTGGAGACTTGAGCATATCATATTCCACATTCAAAAGCTATTACACTCTATTAATTATGTCATAACTTCACATTATTGTCAAAAAAGCAACAAAATAACTTATTTCCTTTCCAATTTGGTGTGTCAGGGTAGTGACATCTATCTAATTAAAACTTGGTTTGAAGGGGGATGTCTAGTTGGAAAGAAACTTTCCAATCCATTCTAAATGTTGATAAAATACCCATGATCAAGGTGTAGGGAAATGTGACATTGGAGGTTAAGAGGGGGGATGTTGGGAATACTGAGATGGGATTGAATTAATATTTCTTATCAATTAGTAACTTATTAATATTTTAAGAGCATTGATTAATCTTCAGTAGTAATTCAAAACATAAATCACGAGTAGACAACAGGCACATGAATTTTAGGTGGGGAACACCCTCCAGATCAAAAACCATTGAACAATTTTCTAATAATTTATGAGTACATCAAATGATTTAGCTCCAACAAAAAGGGGAAGCCCCGACTCCCTACTACTCTAGACAAGAGTTCAATTTTCCAGCTCCAACACCTTGGTTTTATCAAAAATCAGAGAATGCTCCAACACCCTAGAAAGATCTATCTTGCCCTAGCACCACCCTAGCACCACGAAGTGTTTTTCGGGCTCTAACTTGAAGGTGATTCCAACCACTTGCCTAGCACCACAAAACCTACTTGAAAATAAATAAATAAAACTATTGTCGACTCTCATACTAGGGATAATGATCCACTTACATTAGTAAATTAAATCCCAAATACAAACACCCTTACTAAAAAACCCTCGAAAATGCCTTACTAATACAGTTCAACTAATGAAAAGTAACTCTTTCTTTAAATTTTTTATAGCAATAATGATGAAACTTCTTTTCCCTTACTTTTATAGAGAGTGATGAAGTTGCCATGTCCTTATTGTTGTAGACAATGATGAAACTACTTTGCGCTTACTATTGTAGAATATGATAAGGTTGTTATGCCCTAACAAAATTCTTACTTGTTTCTAGATGTCATTTGGAAGAAGCCCTTACTACTGCATACTATTAGTTCTGCTCTATATAAGTTTCTGAACCATAAGGTGTCAAAGATATTGCATATGTAGTTGCTTAAGACAATGAGAATCCCTTAAACAATCCTTGTCTTCAAGAGACTAACCAAGTTAAGTTTAGACCCTTACTTCTATGATACTTTTATTTATTTTGCAAAATGATTTGATGAGACCCATACTTCTCTGTTACTCATCACTTTGATGATGTTCAATAATTGCAATTTCATATTTAATGGAGTGCAACTATACCCTCGACTTTTGATTTGAAATCTTACGACTTGATCGTTGTAGGATCCTTTCAAGGATAGTTGAACATTGTCACTAAATTGATTTGGTACTCCAACATCAAGATTCATAAGTCTTCAGACCAAAAAGACTTCACATTCTTTTGGAATAGGATCATTTCTCAAATTTAAGAAAGTTATGTTGATACAACGAGCAACAAGGTTGAGTATTGGGCACAATTGCAATCCTTATAGACCAGGTTGTTTTCAAAATCGGCTTAAAACCTTTACTTAAGTTGATTACTTGATACAATCATGTGTTTGATCTTGAGATACAATTATAAAAATCATAGATATAGGTCTTATTACAAAGATACTTGAATATAACCTTCTTTCTTGGACTATTGTCACTGACAGTTAGAAATCAATTAATAGAGCAATGAAATAGATAAAATATTGTAGAAAAAAATACAAAAACGCATAAACAAGAGAGACACAAATATATGTGGTTCATCGAATTTGGGCTACGTTCATAGAGAAACAACTAGTCCTTTTTTTTATGTTATCCAACAAAATGAAGAGATACAACCTATAGCTGATCCATTGTAATTTCCTCCTTTCTCTGAGATAGCCTCATCTCTCTCTCTTGTTCAAAATAATAATACACAACTACAATAAAATTCCCTTATATAAAATGAGCATTGCCTTCTAGGGCAAAAAATCTAAATTAACATAACCTGTACCGTCAAATCACCAGCCTAATGAATGGCCCAGACTGACTACGAAATTACAATATTTCACAGGTCAAATTTTCATATATTTTTACCTTCGGGGGCACTTCCCCCAAACCCCTGTTAGGGGGGGCCTCATTCAAATTAGCTAATTCCCCCCACTAGACCCCATTGATGGCTATCATACAGGTGACATGATTCCCTGTTTTGGAACTAGATTCCAACACGGTTGAGACCTCTAAATCAAGAAGATAATCAAGCTCCACGCCCAACATCTCCCACTTGGAGATTTATTATATAAACTTAGTCGTTGCTTCACTTTCTGCACAATGACTCCACTTGGACCTAGTTGTTTCTCATCTTCACCATCATACTTGAAGGCTAATTGAAACTGAGCAGAATCTCAGTTTCTCCCTGGTTACAATTTTTGTTAACATATCTGCAGGATTATGACTAGTGTGTATCTTTTCCAACTTCAATTGTGCATCTTCTAACACTAACCATATGAAACTTTACTTGAGTTTTATATGTTTAGTATTGGAATGAAAAGTTGAGTTCTTTTCAAGATGAATGGCACTCTATATGTCATTGTATAACCTTCCCATCTCCTGCTTCTTGCCCAATTCATCCATAAACCTGACCAAAGCATTTATTTACTATCCTCTGTAGCAACAACATACTCAACTTTCATTGTTGAAAGTGCAACAATGTTTTGCAATTTTAAAACCCAACTAGCAGTTGTTCCACCTATAGTAAACACATACCTTGTGGTGCTCCTCCTATTATCTCTCTAACCTGCCATATCTGCATCAATATATCCCTGAAGAGAAAAAATTTGAACAACAAAAGCATAATGCTTGATTTGTGGTACCTCTCAAATACCTGGGAATCCACTTCACTGCCATCCAATTCTCTTTTCCTGTATTTTTCATATACATGCTTACAACTCCAACTACATGTGCAATATCAGGCCTTGTTCATACCATTGCATACATTAAGTTTCCAATTGCTGATGCATATGGAAGT
Organism: Pinus taeda; assembly: GCA_000404065.3. Taxonomy (NCBI): domain Eukaryota; kingdom Viridiplantae; phylum Streptophyta; class Pinopsida; order Pinales; family Pinaceae; genus Pinus; species Pinus taeda. The sequence goes on along the minus strand of APFE030365788.1, from coordinate 26,346 downwards.
TTACACATATAATCCATCTCTTCCTGGGTCTTCGAACACATCTCCTTATTTAGTTTGAAATGTCTAGCCAAAGGTGTACTAACTGATTTTGCATTTTGCATATTAAATCTTTCCAAGAAATTTTCTATGTGCTCACTCTGAGACAATATTAATTTGTGATTTTTCATGTCTCTAGTTATTCTCATACCAAGGATTTGTTTTGCGGCACCCAAATCCTTTATTATAAATGAATTTGTCAGTTTTGTTTTGAGCACATTTATTTCTTGGATGTTAGACCCCATTGTCATCTACATACAATAACAATATAGTATAGTTTCCATCATTTTTCTTTTTAAGATAAACACAATGGTCAGAGTGACATATAGTATAATCTTGTTCAGACATAAACCTATCAAACTTTATATAGCACTGCCTTGAAGCCTATTTTAAGCCATAAAAACTCTTCTTCAATTTGCACACTAATTTATCCTTCCCTTTGACCTCATACCCTTGTGGTTGCTGCATATATATTTCTTCCTCCATGGAGAAAGGCTATCTTTACATCTAATTTCTCAAGATGCAAAATTTTTGTTGCCACTAGACTTAAAATAGTTCTAATGGAAATCGTTTTAACAACAGAAGAAAAAATTTCATCAAAGTCTATACCTTTCTTTTGTGCAAACCCCTTGACCACAAATCTAGCCTTATACCTTTGTTTTCCTCCATATTCTTCCTTCAACCAGTAAACCCATTTATTCTGCAATGGTTTTTTACATGTAGGAAACTTGACTAAGTCCCAAGTTTGGTTATGCATCAAGGAGTCCATCTCTTATTCCATGGATTCCTCCCACTTCTTCCTGGTTTCTACCTGCATTGCTTCTTCATATTTTTCTGGTTCTAGAATCAACCAACAATGCATAATATAATGAAGGAAAGTATCGTCTAGGGGGTCTACTTATCCTGGTAGATCTTGTAACACAAATTCCATGTGTTTGAGGTGTCTATTGTTGTTGTGGTTGTTGATCATTAAAAGTTCCAGACACCTTTACTGTTTTTGTGATCTCATCAAACATTATGTATTCTTTATTTTCCTTTTCTTGTTTGTTTTCCTGTGTCTGATCCTTATACAAGACCTTTTCACATAACATGAAATCTCTACTCCTAATGATTTTGTGATTTTCATAGTCATGTAAGTGATAACCAAAATCATTAACACCATATCCAATAAAGGTACATTTCTTTGATTTTGCCTCAAGCTTTGTTCTATTTTCTTTATTAATGTGGACAAAGGCTTCACAATCGAAAGTCTTTAAAAATGAGTAGTTTACAACTTTACCTGTCCATGCCTCCTTTGGAAAACCACAATCCAAGGAACTTGAATTCCCTATGTTTATTAGATAAATATTATCTACAGCATATGCGCAAAATTGTAAGGGCAAACCTGCATGCAATCTCATGCACCTTGCACACTCCATGATTTTCTTGTTCATCCTTTTTGACACACCATTCTCTTGTGGTGTTCCTAGAATTGTCTTCTCTCTATGAATTCCATGCTCTGAATAGTATTTATCAAACTCTTTGTTGTAGTATTCACCTCCATTGTCTGATCTGAGACACTTCAATTTCTTTCTTGTCTCATTCTCAACCAAAGGATTCCATTTCTTGAAAGTATCAAATACATTAGATTTATTCTGAATAGAATAAATCCAGGTTTTCCTAATTGCATCATCAATAAAAGTAACATAATAGCGAGAGCCACCGGGGGATGATACTTGAGCATGTCCCCATACATATGTATGCACAAGTCTAATTTTCACTCTTTTTTTCTTTCCCAAATCTGATAAATATGACTCTCTTCTACTTTCCATAAACCCATTTTTCACATAAATCCAAATCAACGTGTTTCAAACCAGGCATCAAATTTCTTGAGTGAAGACTCTACATTGCCTTCTCACTCATGTGCCTGAGCCTATAATGCCATAATGTTGTATATGATCCTATGGAGGTTAATCCATTAACATAATTATAAATATCATTATATAAATACAATGTACCAACCTTTTCTCCTTTTCTATTACCAAGGTTCCTTTAGTGACCTTCCAGGTTTTGTTTGTGAATATAGTTACACAGCCTTGACCACCTAACTACCCCATTGAAATTAGATTTTTCTTTAGATTTGGAACATGCCTTACCTACTTCAATAGCCATTGGTTTTCATTTGTTGCTTCATAAAAACCTTACCCATTCCAATGATTTTACAGGGTTTATCATCACCCAGACAAACTTGTCCAAAATCTCCATGAGCATATTCATGAAAATGTTTCCTATCAGGTGTGGCATGGAATGAGGCACCTGAATCTACCACCTAGGCATCAATAATATTATCTAATGAAATAATCAAATCATATTTCAACTCATCACCTATCACATTTGCTTCATGATTGTTCTCTAGTTGTTCATCTCCTTCTTTTCCCTTCTAAGATTTGAAGTATTTTTTCAAGTGTCCTTTCTTCCCGCATTTCTAGCACACTATCCCTGATTTTTATTTGGATCTACCTTTTCTTGACTAATTGTGATTTCCTGGGCTCCTTCCTCTTTTCATTTTTCTTGTCCTAGTCTTTGCAGTCAAAACATTACCTGATGTCTCATCGGAGATTTTCCATTGCATTTACTCACTAAGGATGGCACCAACAACATCATCAAACTTTAAAGTACTAGATTTAGAGACAGAGTTACCAATAGACATAACTAAGCCATTCCAATTTTCTAGCAATTAGCACAGAAATAACAAAGCCCTAACTTCATCATAAAAATTTACCCCTACAGAAATTAACTGACTCGTAACCGTGTCAAATTCACTTAAATGATCAGCAACAGACCCACCTTCTAACATATTCATATTAAATAGACGCTTCATTAGAAATACCTTATTTGAGGCCGAGGGTTTTTCATATAGTTTGGTCAATGCCGTCATTAAACCTTTTGTTTTGATTTCCTTTGAAATGTTGAATGCCACCAACACTGCGAGACAAAACTGTATTGTTCCTAGTGCCTTTCTGTCGAGAAGATCCCATTCTTCATTTGTCATACTTGTCGACTTCTTTGATTTTCTTCTCAATGGTAGGTACAGATCTTTCTGATACAGATAATCTTCAACCTTCATCTTCCATAGTTGGTAATTTTGGTCGTTAAATTTCTCAACCCTAAACCTACCATCTTCTGCCATTGCTCCCACTCGAACTAGGAACCCTTCTTTGTTGCGAGTTTATCAGACAAATAGACCTTCAGTTGTGACACCCATTGTTATAAATTAATTAATAGAGCAATGAAATACATAAAATATTGTGAAAACACAATTATAGAGATGCATAAAACGAGATAGACACATATATACATGGTTCACCCAATTTGGGCTACATCCACAGAGGAAAAACCAATCCTTGTTTTTATATTATCTACCAAAATGAAGAGATACAACCTACATTAGATCCACTGCAATTTGCTCTTCGCTCTCACACAACATCCTCTCACTCTCTCACTCAAAATAATAATACACAATCACAATACAACTCCCTCATATAAACTGAGGGTTTCCTTCTAGGGGAAAAAAACCCTGAATTAACATAACTTCTAACGTCAGATCATCCGCCTAATGAACAACCCAGATTGACTACGAAATTACAATAATTTACAAGGAAAATTTTCATCTATTTTTTTCTTCAGGGGCGTTTCCCCCGAACCCCTGCCAAAGGTTGGGGGGGGGGGGGGGCCCACATTAAAGTAGTCATTGGCCCCCCCTAATGGCTATCATACGGGCAGTGTTGCCACCCCATTTAGGAACTGGGGTCCATCGCGACTAAGACCTTTGAATCAAGAAGATAATCAGGCTCCACACCCAACAACTGATCTGGAATGGTTTAAGGATTGTTCTTGAGAGATCATATATATCTACATTTTGTCATAGAGATGTAGATTTCAAACAGACTTCAACTGATGCTTTGGATGCTTATTAGTAAGAGGAGGTTTCAAATACCTTTAGTCAACCACAAAAATGTGACGAGACCGCGAGTTGAAGTCATTGTGCAGTATGTGTTTGCAAGGTTCACTTCTCCGCTTTAGAAGATAGGCTAATATAATTTGTCACAAATTTTGGCACTTTTGACAATACAACTTGACTTGCAACTATTGTTCAAGACTTCACAATTGCTTCAAGATTGTATGTCCTATAGGGTTTTTCACACGGCTATAAACTCTAGAATAGGCTGCAACCCTTTTAGAGAGTAATTTTGTTAAATAGATAATATCCTTTTTTCAAATTTGAATTCTCTAAAGGGGCCAAGGGCTACAATAATTAGTCACTGAAATGAAGACCCAAGACCAATGCTTAAAAATGACCAAACCCTTCTTCTCTTATCCGCATAGTTGGAGGGTTGAGTTTGTTAAGATGATCTCAGGTGCATAATCAAGCAAAAAAAACCAACTGAACCTTAGAGAAGATTTCCCTAATGAGGTATGAAACTCCTTCCTACAATAAGACTAATGAGCCACCAAAAGTGAAAACCAAAACTCTGACTTCCACCTGCAATAGATTTAACCCAAACAAATCACAAAAAAAAAAAAACAAAACCTTTGTTCACCAAACCCATTCTTATGATATTTTCGTTGTCTCCACGGGGGCCAAGTTAGAGTTCAAATTTTAACTGCACAGAAGATAGTCATCTGAGTGCACATCTTGGAGACTAAATTGAATGTCTTTATATATATGTGAAGGGGCTTCTAATTAAGCAATCGAGATCCTAATTTGGAGGAATACTTTCACAATAAATTCAAATTTTGGAGTAGGAAAACCCTTGAGGGTTTTAATTTTGAATTTTAATTTTGCCTCTTAGGCCTAAAACCCCTTCTTTTGATTTTTGATTTAAGATAGATTATAAAATCCCCAAGAATAATTTTTTTTTTCAATTATTCTATTTGTTGGATAATATCCACATTTCTTGATAATTGGACTTGACCATGGAGAAGTTTCCACCTCACCATCCTTTGGGGTTTTTGTCCACAAATCTGGTCCTTTGACTTCAAACTAGCATAATTCACAAACTGTGAGGCCTCTTCTGACGTGCCACATACCAACAGAAACAAATCGACGAGGAGAATCTAACAAGGATGATTCAGACTAAAAAAACATGGTTTTCCATGTCATTTTGACTGACACAAGGTTGGGAATCTACTGGTGTTTCTTGGATTGACATCAATGAAAACCATATATCAATAGGGGATCCCGCCACCCTGACACTTCCCACATCATTTATGAGGGGGGTTCGCATGGCCAACCCACCCCATGAAATACACATGTGAATCATTTGCACTACATTCATTACCATGTCAAACCTTTCTATGTTTCATTGTTCTATGAGGAGAGAGCTTTCTCTCTGGATTTTCTAGTGTACTTGGGCTCCTCCCTTATCGTAGGTGGGATAATTCCCTCTATTATCTAGCAGTAACAGGTCTATCTATGGTGAAAATATTGCAAAGCCATGGCATAATTCATGGGATTCTTTTGAGATGTGGTCATTTGTCTTTGATAATGGAGTGGAAGTGACATGTGTTTTTGTGCCAGATAATTTGGACTCTAATTCTGGAGGTATCAATTTCTGACATGTGATGTTATATATTAGTCTAGAGATAGGTTTTGGGTGAACATAGATTTCATACTTAGGTACACCATGTACAACACTAGAGCTGGATGTTGTAGTTGATGGCATCATCTTGTCTTCATTGCACATGAATTTAATGGGATAGGTTAAGTTCTTTTGACATATCTGGGTATTGTCTTACTCTTCTAGCTTAGTTATGTCATTCTCTATTTATGTTTCTCACTAGTCTAATCTTGGTGGTTATGTATTAAGTTCTACTAAGGTGAATTGCATTTTGCATTATGGTGTCTCTTAGCGAGCACAAGACCTTGCTAGGAGTTTTTCATCTTCCCTTTTGATTTAGTGGTTCTTCTTTGTTTGTTGGCTTGGCCTACCTAAAATTCCTAGAATCTTCTTATTTTTCCTTGTATTTGGACTTCCCAACCTCATTATGCTCAGTCCTAGGATTTTGTGGGATAGCTTTCTTGCCTAGTTATCCACCTTTTTGTATAAGATGCCTCAGCAACGAGTGCATTCACTAGGGAGATAGGGGTAGGGACCCCCAAGGTAGGTTATATACCAAATCCCATGCCCATGAAGCTATAATGATATTCCATTTTGTTATCCCCCTTGAAATTTTTGAAGAGATATGTCAGCTTGAAGCCCTCACCACTAATGACCATCAAGCTTATTTCAACTCTGAAATCCTAGAGGAGGTAGCCAACTAGGTTCCTGGCCTTGGATGTACCAGGGGAAGATGGATTCAATACCTGAACTCCATCACCCTATATTGGAAAATGAATACTCTTCTAGGCATGGTCTTGAAGGAGAACCATAAAGACCATAATGATATTATCTCTTCCTTTAATGAAATTAATCGGGTGCAATGATATCAACACTACTATCTGGCTAGTTTGGATTCCCATCTAGCTTACCTTAAAATTCTTCTTCAGTGAGAATAAAAACTTCATACTCCTACTAGTACAAGCACCCATGACCCAACTCCAGTGACTTCTTCAGACTATTGATATCATGATATGTCTTCTAGTAGTTGTTTTTCTTTTTTACGTAGTTTAGTACGTGGTAGATTTAGTAGTTTTGAACATGTGTTTTTATTTTGTTATACTTGATCTTTTCCTCGAGGAAGATTGAGACCAAGCATTACATGAACTGTGATGCTTTTGATGATGTATGTTGAAATTTTGATTTAATACAAACTTAATTCACAAAAAAAGGGTTTAAGTAATTGGAAAATTATTAACATCCATAATAGCATTTCTAGTCAAATTCACCTATACTTCAAATCTCGAATAGAAAGTTTTCTAGATAAGAAAAATTACCTTATGATTGACATACCTAATTTAAGGATACAATAGATATAGAAAGAGCCATATCTCTTGAAAAAATTCATTGCGCAGTACTTTGCATTAATTGGTTTCATTTGCAAATGTAGATCAACCATTTGAAAACATATCATTTCTACTTTGAGTATTCTTTGTTTCTGGAACCTAATGCCAAACATCCTCCTTAATGTCATCATCTGTAATGAACCTACACACCTCTACTTCAACGAGTTCAATTTCTATGAGAGATTTAAGAATGGTCCATGTCTAGTAAAGTTGGTTTGAAGATTCTACACCTTACTTTCCATGAGTAGTAGGTTGTCAAACTTGGCTCCTTCTACCACTTCTTCCTAAACTAGAGTGAACCTTCTTGAACTAGAGTGAACCATGGCATCACGTCAAGGAAAATTAACTTAACTAATTATAAAATATAAATATGGAGATTTTAAATAAATATAGTTATTGAAATTATTTTGAAAAAAAACATAAATTCATTTTAATTAAAAATCTTTAAATATTGTGGTTTTCATTTTTATATTTTATAAGTTTTTTTTCCCAATATTTAACATATATCAATTTTTAATTTATATATCCTGATGATAATCATGATTAACACTCATGGGGATCAAATTTAGTTTAATAAACCTTTAAAAACATAGGGAATTTCTTGGTTTTCTTTTAAATTTTATTGTTGTGTTTAAAAAGTTGTAATTTCTAAATTACATAGTTTTGATGAATTAAAACTTTATAGAGATCAACATTGTAACAAATAGTTTTGAAATTGTGATATATTGTGAGTGTATTTAGTGTGACAAAGATGACAAATTATTTTGACCTATAATGTTTTATGAATAAGAAAATATCATGTTTTAGTTTGGAGCTCACACAAATTTATTATTATTTTAGCACTGTTGATTTTCAACATAGTGTCTCCTTAAATTTAGTTGTAATAATATTTTTAAATGTTATTTTTATTTTGCAAAATGGTTTCTTCCTTGATATCCCAAATATTTAGAAGACATAGCATATATATGCCAACCCCACCTAAGTTATTTATGGTTTTTGGGTGTTGACTGGAGATTGAAGCAATCTTTAAAATCCTCGTCTTCCATGTGGCTTATCTTGTTCTTGCACATTATATACCTATTCAAAGTCATGCTCTCCATAGCTAAAGAGATATTTTTATGAGGATAGGATGGAGCCCATTACTTTTAGTTTTGAAATTATAAGTCATTAAATATTAAATATTTTTTTGGTTTGCTCTATCTTTGACAATAATTCAAAACTGCAAGAGATAATAGAACTAATGAGAGTTTCAAATGGAAGTTTCTTTTTATCATGTGGTCAAAGGTCTCTTGATTTATACCTATTTAGAATCATGCTTTCTACCTTCGATTTATCTTCTTCTTGATGATATAGTTCTACTTAAACTTGTGATGAAAATCAATTCCAAAATATTTGTATAAAGTCACTCATTTCAAATTATTGTTCTCATACATGAAATTAGAATTTAACGGATCTTTTTGGATTTAATTATCATAACCTTTATTTTGTCAATGTTAATAGTCATACTTATACTCAAACAAAAATCCTTAATAATTTTTAGTTGCTTTTCCAAATTTTGGAGACTCGTCACTTTAAAAACAATATGGAATTGCTTGGTTTTCTTTTAAATTTTATTGTTGTGTTTAAAAAGTTGTAATTTCTAAATTACATAGTTTTGATGAATTAAAATTTTATGGAGATCAATATTGTAACAAATATTTTTGAAATTATGATATATTGTGAGTGTATTTAGTGTGATAAAGATGAAAAATTCTTTTGACCCATAATGTTTTATGGATAATAAAATATCATGTTTCAGTTTGGAGCTCACACAAATTTGTTATTATTTTAGCACTGTTGATTTTGAACATAGTGTCTCCATAAATTTAGTTGTAATAATATTTTTAAATGTTATTGTTATTTTGCAGTTATTTAGCAAAATGGTTTCTTCCTTGATATCCCAAATATTTAGAAGACATAGCATATATATGCCAACCAGGCTTGAGTTATTTGGCTCCTTCTACCACTTCTTCCTAAACTAGAGTGAACCTTCTTTAACTAGAGTGAACCATGGCATCACGTCAAGGAAAATTAACTTAACTAATTATAAAATATAAATATGGAGATTTTAAATTAATCTAATTATTAAAATTATTTTGAAAAAAACATAAATTCATTTTAATTAAAAATCCTTAAATATTGTGGTTTTCATTTTTATATTTTATAATTTTTTTCCCAATATTTAACATATATCAATTCTTAATTTATATATCCTGATGATAATCATGATTAACACTCATGGGATCAAATTTAGTTTAATAAACCTTTAAAAACATAGGGAATTGCTTGGTTTTCTTTTAAATTTTATTGTTGTGTTTAAAAAGTTGTAATTTCTAAATTACATAGTTTTGATGAATTAAAACTTTATAGAAATCAATATTGTAACAAATAGTTTTGAAATTGTGATATATTGTGAGTGTATTTAGTGTGATAAAGATGACAAATTCTTTTGACCCATAATGTTTTATGAATAAGAAAATATCATGTTTCAGTTTGGAGCTCACACAAATTTATTATTATTTTAGCACTGTTGATTTTCAACATAATGTCTCCTTAAGTTTAGTTGTAATAATATTTTTAAATGTTATTGTTATTTTGCAATTATTTTGCAAAATGGTTTCTTCCTTGATATCCCAAATATTTAGAAGACATAGCATACATATGCCAACCCCACCTAAGTTATTTGTGGTTTTTGGGTGTTGACTAGAGATTGAAGCAATCTTTAAAATCCTCTTGTCTTCCATGTCGCTTATCTTGTTCTTGTACATTATATACCTATTCAAAGTCATGCTCTCCATAGCCGAAGAGCTATTTTTATGAGGATAGGATGGAGCCCATTACTTTTAATTTTGAAATTATAAGTCATTAAATATTAAATATGTTTTTGGTTTGCTCTATCTTTGACAATAATTCAAAATTGCAAGAGATAATAGAACTAATGAGAGTTTCAAATGAAAGTTTCTTTTTATTAGGTGGTCAAAGGTCTCTTGATTTATACCTATTTAGAATCATGCTTTCTACCTTCCATTTATCTTCTTCTTGATGATATAGTTTTACTTAAACTTGTGATGAAAATCAATTCCAAGATATTTGTATAAAGTCGCTCATTCCAAATTCTTGTTCTCATACATGACGTTAGAATTTAACTGGTCTTTTTGGATTTAATTATCATAACCTTTATTTTTTCAATGTTAATAGTCATACTTATACTCAAACAAAAATCCTTAATAACTTTTAGTTGCTTGTCCAAATCTTGGAGACTCGTACCTTTAAGAACAATATGATTGGTGTAAAGAATAAGAAAGATGATCAGATTAGTTAGAGTCAAGACACAATTTACTTTTTTCCTTTTCTCTTAAACAACCCTCTGTTATTAATATATATCTAAAATGATAAGAAACTGTAGATTTGAGGCTTTTGTGATCCATCATAGTTATAAGAAGAATTTCGGCGTAAATCACATATAGAAAGACATTTGTCGACCCGTTTTGAACCAACCAGTATAATTCATCGTCAGGACAAATTGAATAAACATAAAACAACCTTATTTAACTATTATATTATAATTATTATTTTTCAATCAATCTTTAAATATTCTAAAACTTAACAATAATACTTTTATACAATATTTTTTAATATTAACTTTTTTTAAATGTTCTTAAACTTAACAATAATATTTTTATAACAATATTTTTATATTAACTTTTAATTCAAATAAAATAATGAAATTATTTAATAAAATAATAATGAAGTAGACCAAAGCCAACACGAAATAACATAAACGTTTACTAAACTAACACTTCTTTGCAAGAAATTATTTTTATTAAATTTCAATTTTTTTTAATGTTAATAATTTTGATAAATTTACAAATTTGTGAAAATTTATAAGCATCTTTCCAAAACCAAATTTTAAAATAAAATAATTAATTAAAAATTCTTATTCTTTAATAAGTCAAAAAAATAAATGCAGAAAACCTGACATTCAAATCACCATCATAACAATAAAAATGTATATACAAGGTGATAGACCACTCCATGGATGGCTCATTAAACTTTAATGGAAACTTTGAAACTCTATCACAGTCAAGCCTGCATCACCTTCACATGGCTCACCAACTTTGTTGAATTCTTGTAAGTAAATAAAAATGGAAATGAGGCATCAAATGCTTAGCCAAATGTACATGTCATGTGATTTCCAATTCCAACGTTCAAACTAAGGCATTCCAATAAGTTTTGGTCAAGACACCACCTTGTGCTTAACACTCACCACCTTGTCACGCACAGTGTGTGAATTAATTTGAATTCATACATCGAAAATGAGCACTGCACTGTGTCCCCTGCTAAACGCAATTGACCACCCTCTGGTGTCATTTTAATTTCTATTTAACACGTAATTTTGACTCATTATGAGAGTTGAATAAATGTGGCCCGTTATGTTTACAAATGCAGACCGTTACAAGTTCCAAAGATAGTGCCACATCACGTTTAGACCATTCTACCGTTATAATCGTAAAAATATTCCCAACACCATACTTTATACATGCCTTTCGCTTTCATCCAGTCAAAGTCAAAGTGTCACATCAGTCACAGTGACAGCGACAGTCCAGTCAATAACGGTATCACCATAGTTGCTGCAATATAAATGAGACCCTATATCTGGAATGGATCTACCTGTATGCTCTGCTGTGCTTTCAATATGGGCAACTGTGCGTGCGGCATGGGTATGGGTATGGGGATCGATACCGAGAGCAAAACCATCCAGCTGGTTCTCTCAGATGGCACTGTTCGAATTCTCACCAAACCTGTCACTGCTGGTCAAATTATGCAGGAGTCCCCTCAGCATTTAGTCTGCCACTCAGAGTCTTTCTACATTGGCCAGAAGACCGCAGCCCTTTCTGAGAACGATGAACTGAGGGCAGACAACAAGTATTTTGTGCTGCCCGAGCTGTTTTTCCAGACTGAGTTAACACTAGTATCGATTGCTTCCGTGTTATCACCATCGTCCCCACCTAACCCCACTGGTAGGGTCTCCCCAGCTCCTCTTCGCACTATTGAACGCGCCTCTGCTCAGTGCCAGCCATTTGAAATACAGCCCAGTGACGGGGGTGGAAGCCGAAGAATCAGAGTGTCCCCACAGTTTGTTATAAAGATCATGGAGGAGGGAAGGGCCAACGTCAATAAACGTGGCCATGCAGCTGAAAGCGACAGCACGGATAACATACCTAGGTTGTGTGATACACCAGAGTTGCAGAAGGAGTATGAGAAGTTGATCACTTCCAGAAACCAATGCTGGCAACCCAAGCTTGACCCTATCCAAGAACAGGAGAAGGAGTTTGATGGCTGCAAAAGCATGTTCGGAATCAAGAGATTAAGACTCAACAACCATTGATTTGTTCAATGTATTGACATTGTTTTTCTTTTTGCAGCTCTTTTGTTTATTTCCACCCTGCAGCATCACCCAAGATCCTTCTGATGTAGTGCTGTGGTATTTATTCTTTACTATTGCCTATAGGTTTCCTAATCTATCCATTAATAATTCGTTTCTCACTGACTAATAGAAAATCAGTGGGAAGAATGTGTTAATGGCCCATCTGTTTAGAGCATTTTTTATGGAGATTATTTCCATTTTGGTGTATTTCCTGCTCAATTTCTCCACTATCTAATTGTTTCAGTTTTGCTATCTGTTTCTATTTGTACTAACTAGAAGATAGCTATATTTGCATAATGAAAATCTAGATATCTTCTAGATATCTTATTTACATATTGCAGAATCTCTAATTATTTGCAAATTGCACTATCTCAATGTGTATTCGCTTGTTATCTGAGTAATCATAAATATCTCCAGTGTCCACTGATGAAGGTTTGAGATGACAACGGCTGTAAGGTTTTTGACCCAATTAAGGCCATGTACATGAGGAGGTTTGGTCTTATAAATCAGGCTGTTTCAGTTTAATTTTGAATAGAACTATGTATTTTTGAAAGTTGTTTTAGGCGCGATTTCTTTAGTTGAAAAAAAATAAAATAGTAAATATTGTTGTTTCTTTTTATCATTAAAAACTAAATACATGTTTAACTAAATCCTAATAACATATTTTTTCCATTATAAACTATTTCAATAAGTATTTTATTACTTTTATATTTAGATTTCAAATTTTTGTGATCCATATTGTAAATAAAAATATCTTTCAAATTAATCACATCATTAAAATTACTCGATCATACCATTTTACTCGATCATACAATTTTACTAGTAATGATCCTTGAAATATTTTATAATATTTAGACATTGTTTTATGTGGTCTAATCCTGCTTTACATGGTAAAAGAATCGGCAACATGTATCTTTCCCCATTTCTCTCCTCTGTAGAATCTTGAGGGCCTCTAAGCTTTGATGATACAGACTGATCTTGATTATTCTGTGAACGACCTGCAACAGCTGATAAGTTTGTCTAACAGAAAGTGAACGAGTTATAATGAAATTGTTGATTCTTCTACGAACGAGCTCCAACAGGTGATAGGTCTGTCTAACAGAAAGTGAAAGATTTATAATGACATTGTTCTTTTTCAAGACCGGTCATATATTTTCTGTGATGTTTTTTCTGCACCAACCCTCCGCAGGAGGATCAACGACTGGTCCACTTTTATCAAAATCATCCATGAAATGTAATGTAACAGCTGGAAATCTGAAATGGCGATTTGAGAAATCACTTGAATAAGCTCTTTCGTCAACGTTACCGGAATCTTGGAATAATTGTGATGGGATATGTTCTTTTCCCAAGGTTTGAATAAAAATGTAGGGTTGGGATTATTGACCATTCCTAAGATTTGTGTAAGAAGGGCACCTGAACTCTTAATTAATTTCTTGCAAATAATATGGTTTTGCCAACGCATCAACATGATTTTGGATGCACATTTATATATATCTTGCAAAATAATGTATATATGCACTACCCTTGTAATTGCACAGCTCAATTTTTTGGTTTAAAAACAGCAGAAAACTTGTGCAGTTGTCAGAGGCTACTATTGAGCTCTCCTTATTGTTTTTTATCTAACACCAATTCCTTTTTATGGGGAGGTTAACTATTTAACTTTTTTTTTTTTTCCAAACTTGAGATTTAGAATTGATGTTTATGTGTTGAAAAAGACCAAAAGAAGCGTGAGAAGGAAGAGTATGTGTTTTTTGCTTTTCTAAATAACAGAAACAGTAAAACATTTCATTTTAGAATGTTAGGCTTTCAAAGACAACAGGAAAAGTTATGCAGAACTTTAGGCAATTAACTCTTGGAATAATCTTTTCAGTAAGGAATTTGTCTAGAAGCTCAGACAGTTTATTATGAAACTTCGTAAAAAAAACTAAATACAAGAACCAAATAGAAAAGCAATCTGTCGTATAAACTATCTTTCATAGTATCATACTCTCTACATTCACATCTTTCATTCTTGCTCAGTTTTTTTACCGGGAAAATCTGCCATGAATGAATCCCCGCCCTGGGTATAATTCACACCTGCATTTTGAAGTTTGTTGACTCTCAGCATTTAACGATTTTACCGTTACGTTCTTAGTATTCCCGCCATATTCGTGCAGACCCGGAGTATAATCGACAACTGCATTCAGGTATCGGATACGTATGCAACTTTTTACCTTGCCACATTTAGTGATTTTACCATATCTTCGTGACATTGCCGCCATAGTCTCACCATCGGCAGTGCGCCACCTTTTCATTTTTGGTCGGTCCTGTTCAACGAAAAATTTACCAACTCCATGAGTGAATTCCGCTGCGGGTGAGCTCGGCTTTTGACTTGGGGTACTCCGGCTGTAGTTAAGTTTTGCATGGGAGAACCCACGTGTCGTTATCAAAATCAAAGTCAAGGTCAAATTATTATCCCGTTCTTTTGCAAGAGATTTTTCCATCTAAATAGGAAGGTAGGTTGTTTTTTTCCGACCAAGTTCAAATTTCATGTTATGACATTTCTGATTATGTAGTGATTAGGTTGATTTTTTTTGGGAATAATAAGTAAATGTTGTTAGTAGATCTAGTAGTATTAAGTTGGTAAAGTAAATAACAAAATAATAATCAAAAATATTTTTTATTTGTTTTCATCTATTTTCTTGTTTTCTTTATTCGCTAGTAACAAGTTTGTTATGCTTTTAACCTCGTTTCACAACTCAAGCTTGTAATTTATTCTTGTAATTTCTATGTTTATGATAACATTTTTTATATTTATTGATGTTATATCTTACTATTTTATCTTATATTTCATTTTAAACTTAATATATGCATATATATATATATAGAAAATGTATATAGACAAACTTAATGGGGAACATCATCCCATCGGAACCTCATCAAAAAATTCAAACTCGAATCTTATTGGCTTGGAACCTCATCCCATCGCAACCTCATCAAAAAATTCAAACTCGAATCTTATTGGCTCGGAACCTCATCAAAAAATTCAAACTAGAACCTTATTGGCTTGAAACCTCCCGAACTCAAACATGAACCATGTGACTTAACCTCATCAAAAAATTCAAACCCGAATCTTATTGGCTCGAAACCTCATCCCATCGGAACCTCATCAAAATTCAAACTCAAACCTAATCATTGCGGAACCGAACTCAAACATAAACCAGGTGACTTAACCTTATCAAAAAATTCAAACTTGAATCTTATTGGCTCGTTGCAGAACCCGAACTCAAACGTAAACCACATGACTTAACCTTATCAAAAAATTCAAACTAGAACCTTATTAGGTTGAAACCTCCCGAACTCAAACATGAACCATGTGACTTAATCTCATCAAAAAATTCAAACTCGAATCTTATTGGCTCGAAACCTCATCCCATTGGAACCTCATCAAAAAATTCAAACTCAAACCTAATCATTGCTGAACCCAAACTCAAATGTAAACCACGTGACTTAACCTTATCAAAAAATTCAAACTCGAACCTTATTGGCTCAGAACATCATCCCATCAGATCCTCATAAAAAAAACTCAAACTTGAACCTAATCATTGCCGAAACCGAACTCAAACTTACACCACGTGACTTAACCTTATCAAAAAATTCAAACTCGAATCTTATTGGCTCAAAACCTCATCCCATCAGATCCTCATAAAAAAAACTCAAACTAGAACCTAATCAATCATTGCCGAAACCAAACTCAAATGTGAACCATGTGACTTAACCTCATCAAAAAATTCAAACTCAAATCTTATTGGCTCCAAACCTCATCCGATTGGAACCTCAGAAAAAAATTAAAACTCGAACCTTATTGGCTCGAAACCTCCAGAACTCAAACGTGAACCATGTGACTTAACCTCATCAAAAAATTCAAACTCAATTCCTATTGGCTCGAAACCTCAGCCCATAGGAACCTCATCAAAAAATTCAAACTCAACCTTAACTCAAACGTGAACCATGTGACTTAACCTCATCAAAAAATTCGAACTCGAATCTTATTGGATCAGAACCTCATCCCATCGGAACCTCATCAAAAAATTCAAACTCGAACCTTATTGACTCAAAACCTCATCCTATCGGAACCTCATCAAAAAATTCAACTCCAACCTAATCATTGCCAAAACCTCATCTTTAAGTTTTGCATGGGAGAACCCACGTGTCTTTATCAAAATCAAAGTCAAGGTCAAATTATTATCCAGTTCTTTTCCAAGAGATTTTTCCATCTAAATAGGAAGGTAGGTTGTTTTTTTTCGGACCAAGTTCAAATTTCATGTTATGAGATTTTTTATTATGCAGTGATTATGTTGATTTTTTTGGAATAGTAAGTAAATGTTGTTAGTAGATATAGCTAGTATTAAGTTGGTAAAGGAAACAATATTATAATAATAATAATATAACATTTTTTATTTTGTTTTCATCTATTTTTTTGTTTTGTTTTACTGGCTGGTAACAAAATGTTATGCTTCTAAACCTATTTCACAACTCAAGTTTGTAATTTATCCTTGTAATTTCCATGTTCACCATAGCATTTTTTACATTTATTGATGTTATATCTTACTATTTTATCTTATATTTCATTTTAAACTTAATATATGTATATATATAGAAAATGTATATAGACGAACTTAATGGCGAACATCATCCCATCAAACCTCATCAAAAAATTCAAACTCAAATCTTATTGGCTTGGAACCTCATCCCATCGGAACCTCATCAAAAAATTCAAACTCAATCTTATTGGCTCAGAACCTCGTCAAAAAATTCAAACTCGAACCTTATTGGCTCGAAACCTCCCGAACTCAAACGTAAAATGTGACTTAACCTCATCAAAAAATTCAAACTCGAATCTTATTGGCTCGAAACCTCATCCCATTGGAACCTCATCAAAAAATTCAAACTCAAACCTAATCATTGTGGAACCCAAACTCAAACGTAAACCAAGTGACTTAACCTTATCAAAAAATTCAAACTCGAACCTTATTGGCTCAGAACCTCATCCCATCAGATCCTCATCAAAAAAAATTCAAACTCGAACCTAATCATTGCCGAAACCGAACTCAAACGTAAACCACGTGACTTAAACTTATCAAAAAATTCAAACTCGAATCTTATTGGCTCAGAACCTCATCCCATCAGATCTTCATTAAAAAAACTCAAACTAGAACCTAATCATTGCCGAAACCAAACTCAAACGTGAACCATGTGACTTAACCTCATCAAAAAATTCAAACTCAAATCTTATTGGCTCCAAACCTCATCGGATTGGAACCTCATCAAAAAATTCAAACTTGAACCTTATTGGCTTGAAACCTCCAGAACTCAAACGTGAACCATGTGACTTAACCTCATCAAAAAATTCAAACTCAATTCCTATTGGCTCGGAACCTCATCCCATGGGAACCTCATCAAAAAATTCAAACTCGAATCTAATCATTGTTGAACCCAAACTCAAACGTGAACCCAAACTCATACGTGAACCATGTGACTTAACCTCATCAAAAAATTCAAACTCGAATCTTATTGGCTAGGAACTTAATCAAAAAATTCAAACTCGAACCTTATTGGCTCAAAACCTCATCCTATCGAAACCTCATCAAAAAATTCAAACTCCAACCTAATCATTGCCAAAACCTCATCTTTAAGTTTTGCATGGGAGAACCCACGTGTCTTTATCAAAATCAAAGTCAAGGTCAAATTATTATCTAGTTCTTTTCCAAGAGATTTTTCCATCTAAATAGGAAGGTAGGTTGTTTTTTTCGGACCAAGTTCAAATTTCATGTTAGGACATCTTTGATTATGTAGTGATTAGGTTGATTTTTTGGAATAGTAAGTAAATGTTGTTAGTAGATATAGTAGTACTAAGTTGGTAAAGTAAACAACATAATAATAATAAAAAACAATTTTATTTGTTTTCATTTATTTTCTTGTTTTGCTTTATTAGCTAGTAACAAGTCTGTTATGCTTCTAACTTCGTTTCACAACTCAAGCTTGTAATTTATCCTTGTAATTTCCATGTTCACCATAGTATTTTTCATATTTATTATGTTATATCTTACTATTTTATCTTATATTTCATTTTAAACTTGATATATGTATATATATAGAAAATGTATATAGACGAACTTAATGGCGAACATCATCCCATCGGAACCTCATCAAAAAATTCAAACTCTAATCTTATTGGCTTGGAACCTCATCCCATCGGAACCTCATCAAAAAATTCAAACTCGAATCTTATTGGCTTGGAACCTCATCAAAAAATTCAAACTCGAACCTTATTGGCTCGAAACCTCCCGAACTCAAATGTGAACCATGTGACTTAACCTCATCAAAAAATTCAAACTCGAATCTTATTGGCTCGAAACCTCATCCCATTGGAACCTCATCAAAAAATTCAAACTCAAACCTAATCATTGCGAAACCCGAACTCAAATGTAAACCATGTGACTTAACCTTATCAAAAAATTCAAACTGGAATCTTATTGGCTCATAACCTCATCCCATCATATCCTCATAAAAAAAACTCAAACTCGAACCTAATCATTGCCGAAACCGAACTCAAACGTAAACCACGTGACTTAACCTTATCAAAAAATTCAAACTCGAATCTTACTGGCTCAGAACCTCATCCCATCAGATCTTCATCAAAAAAACTCAAACTCGAACCTAATCATTGCCAAAACCAAACTCAAACGTGAACCATGTGACTTAACCTCATCAAAAAATTCAAACTCAAATCTTATTGGCTCCAAACCTCATCCGATCGGAACCTCATCAAAAAATTCAAACTCGAACCTTATTGGCTCAAAACCTCCCCAACTCAAACGTGAACCATGTGAATTAACCTCATCAAAAAATTCAAACTCAATTCTTATTGGCTCGGAACCTCATCCCATGGGAACCTCATCAAAAAATTCAAACTCGAACCTAATCATTACTGAACCCGAACTCAAATGTGAACCATGTGATTTAACCTCGTAAAAAAAAATCACTCAAATGTGAACCATGTGATTTAACCTCATTAAAAAAAATCAAACTCGAATGACTCGAAACCTCATCTCATCTAAACCTCATCAAAAAATTCAAACTCGAACCTTAACGGCTCGATACCTCATCCCATCAGAACCTCATCAAAAAATTCAAACTCCAACCTAATCATGACCAAAACCTCATCTTTAAGTTTTGCCCGGGAGAACCCACATGTCTTTATCAAAATCAAAGTGAAGGTCAAATTATTATCCCGTTCTTTTCCAAGAGATTTTTCCATCTAAATAGGAAGGTAGGTAGTTTCTTTCGGACCAAGTTCAAATTTCATGTTAGGAGATCTTTGATTTTGTAGTGATTAGGTTGATTTTTTGGAATAGTAAGTAAATGTTGTTAGTAGATATAGTAGTACTAAGTTGGTAAAGTAAACAATATAATAATAACAAAAAACATTTTTTATTTGTTTTCATCTATTTTCTTGTTTTTCTTTACTGGCTAGTAACAAGTCTGCTATGTTTCTAACCTCGTTTCACAACTCAAGTTTGTAATTTATCCTTGTAATTTCCATGTTCACCATAGCATTTTTTACATTTATTGATGTTATATCTTACTATTTTATCTTATATTTCATTTTAAACTTAATATATGTATATATATAGAAAATGTATATAGACGAACTTAATGGCGAACATCATCCCATCAGAACCTCATCAAAAAATTCAAACTCGAACCTTATTGGCTGGAAACCTCCTGAACTCAAACGTGAACCATGTGACTTAACCTCATCAAAAAATTCAAACTCGAATCTTATTGGCTCGAAACCTCATCCCATCGGAACCTCATCAAAAAATTCAAACTCAAACCTAATCATTGCCGAACCCAAACTCAAACATAAACCTTGTGACTTAACCTTATCAAAAAATTCAAACTCAAATCTTATTGGCTCAGAACCTCATCCCATCAGATCCTCATCAAAAAAACTCAAACTTGAACCTAATCATTGCCAAAACCAAACTCAAACGTGAACCATGTGACTTAACCTCATCAAAAAATTCAAACTCAAATCTTATTGGCTCAGAACCTCTTCCGGAACCTCATCAAAAAATTCAAACTCGAACCTTATTGGCTCGAAACCTCCCGAACTCAAACCTGAACCATGTGACTTAACCTCATCAAAAAATTCAAACTCAAATCTTATTGGCTCGGAACCTCATCCCATGGGAACCTCATCAAAAAATTCAAACTCGAACCTAATCATTGCTGAACCCAAACTCAAACGTGAACCATGCGACTTAACCTCATCAAAAAATTCAAACTCGAATCTTATTGGCTAGGAACCTCATCCCATCGGCTAGGAACCTCATCCCATCGGAACCTCATCAAAAAAGTCAAACTCGAACCTTATTGGCTCAAAACCTCCCGAACTCAAACTTAAAATATGACTTAACCTCATCAAAAAATTCAAACTCAAATCTTATTGGCTTGAAACCTCATCCCATCGGAACCTCATCAAAAAAATTCAAACTCAAACCTAATCATTGCCTAACCCAAACTCAAACATAAACCATGTGACTTAATCTTATCAAAAAATTCAAACTCGAATCTTATTGGCTCAGAACCTCATCCCATCAGATCCTCATCAAAAAAACTCAAACTCGAACCTAATCATTGCCGAACCAAACTCAAACGTGAACCATGTGACTTAACCTCATCAAAAAATTCAAACTCAAATCTTACTGGCTCCGAATCTCATCCGATGGGAACCTCATCAAAAAATTCAAACTTGAACCTTATTGGCTCGAAACCTCCAGAACTCAAACATGAACCATGTGACTTAACCTCATCAAAAAATTCAAACTCAAATTTTATTGGCTGGGAACCTCATCCCATGAGAACCTCATCAAAAAATTCAAACTCGAACCTAATCATTGCTGAACCGGAACTCAAACGCGGAACTCAAACGTGAACCATGTAACTTAACCTCATCAAAAAATTCATCGAAACCTCATCCCATCGGAACCTCATCAAAAAATTCAAACTCGAACCTTATTGGCTCGAAACCTCATCCTATCGGAACCTCATCAAAAATTTCAAACTCCAACCTAATCATTGCCAAAACCTCATCTTATCGAAACCTCCTCAAAGAATTCAAACTCGAACCAAATCATTGCCAACCCAAAACAAAATAACTTAACCTCATCAAAAAAAATTCAAACTCCAATCTTATCATATCCAAACCCAAACCCAAACCCTATAACTTAGAACCAATTACATAGGATGACAGTTTTCAAATCTTCATAAAGCTTCCAAATGCCGAAAAAATGGAGCAGAAATTCCCTTGACATTTAGTCTATCAGTTCAACTCCTTCCACAGCGGGAAGAAGATGCCAGCGTTTTGTCGAAACAACCAATTGAAGGTGGGCAACAAGTATTTTCTTCTTCGAGAGCAATGTTTCACTTGAGGGTGTTCCAATTTTATTGGATGAAGTCGCACATAACCAATTCATATCAATTGATTTGATCGTAAATTTCAACTTTCTTTGCAAAAGGTTACTGAATTACTGAATTTTTTACTGTATTTGACCAAATGCTTAATGAATAGCAATTTTCTTTACTATATTTTTAAAGGTCACTGAGTTTTCAACTTTATTTGACCACCAAAATACTTAATGCGTGGCTATTTCCCTGTCAAATTTCACCACTCCAACGGAGGCCTGCTAGGCTGTGACATCTCTCACTCGGAAATAAAACTACCCTTAATTTGGAATTTACATAATGTACGGTAATTTTAGAGCAATACAATCTACACTGTATGCTCAAATATCTTTTGTGTCCACTTGTGCAGCATTCATGTTACTATTGACATGACAAAGATACTTTACGACCTTATTTGCTTATCATGGGTAATCCTGCCCACCGAGATTGTTTCACTCCAAGTTCCATGCATTTTCGTTTGATTGTTTCTGTCATTTTATATATATATGTTTTAGCTCAGTTTCAGTGTTTCTCGATATATATATATATATATATTTATCTATTTTAAGTACGGATTTAACATGAGTTCAAAGGGATCAAATTTTTTTACCTTCAAACTTTTTTAGAGTGCAAAATACAATTTGTTATTTTTCATTGTTTAAATTGTATTTTTTATACTAAATAGAGTATATATATAAGACCAAACAAAAATTTTAAACACAAAAAATTGATTTTTTTTCTATATATAGATATATATGAAGTTGATGTCAACATAAATTAGTTAACATATATCTTCAAATAGTTTATTTATATTTCTTGTTGAAATATTTTTGAAAAGTATAAGATTTAAACATCTGATTTACACTTTTAACTTCTAATTACTTTACATTTACGACATATTCATTTCTTTTTAATTATAACAAACATTATTTTTCTATTTAAAACATAATTTTTATTTTTATTTTAAAGGTTTAGGAACGGACCACAAACTTACACAACGCTTCATAGTGGGTTGTAGAATGAGCCTCTAGGCTCAATATATATATATATAGATACCCACTGGTTTTAAACCAATTTTTTTTGCATTTGTTATGGTTACAAAGTTCCGAACTATTTCTATTTTTTTGTGCTGAGGCTTTATGATTATTAATGTATCAATACCATTTCTCTTTGTCAACACATTAGGCTCATAATATCAATGTTCGCCTATTGATCATCGTATTTCTCATTGGTCTGTCAGGTGTGTTTGGTTCTGTTGGTTTGCATTGAAATGAAAAGGAACATATGATTTGGTGACCTACCACACCACTAGGTTCACTGATCCAGGTGGATATTGGTGGCCACCTGCCAAGTCCACCTGGACCCCCACCATTGTCTTTCTCAGCATTTTCAGTTTCCTTAATTGTAGCACAACTTACTATTTTTCGCAGTTTTT
>APFE030365787.1:0-38558 GCA_000404065.3 Pinus taeda | reverse complement strand
AGTCTGGCCTTGTTTCTAATTACTTGTCCATTTTCATTCAATTTATTTTTGAAGACCCATTTTGTTCCGATAACATTCTTATCCTTTGGTCTAGGAACCAGTTCCCAAGTGTTCTTCCTTTCGATTTGCTCAAGTTCTTCATCCATTGCTTTTATCCAACATTCATCTTTGCATGCCTCTTTCACATTTTGTGGTTCAGTAGAGGAGAGTAATGCCAAATAGCTTGAGGCTTCTGCAACTGTTCTTCTTGTTTGTACACCTGCTTCTTTCTGCCTCATAATCTGAGATTCTGGATGATTCTTCTGAACATATCTGGATGGAGTCTTTTCTTCTATTCTTGTCTGCTCCTCTGATTCTTCTTCAGGTTCTTCTTGAGGTTCTTCATCATTCTGGTGTTGAGGGTAGCCTTCATCTTCTTCGATGTCTTCATGATGTACTTGTCTAGGGATGTATCCCTTCTCATCAACCACTACATCAATGCTTTCAACAATTCTGCCAAGTCTTTTATTGTAGGACTTGTATGCTTTGCTATGTGGAGAGTAACCAAGAAGAATGCCTTCATCTGCTCTAGGTTCAAGTTTGCCAAGCTGCTCATCAGTATTCTTAATATAGCATTTGCTCCCAAAGATTTTGGAGTGCTTTACTGAAGGAGTCTTACCATTCTAGAGCTCATGAGGAGTTTGAGTTTTGTTCACCCGGACATTTGTTTTGTTTAGAATAACACCCGCAGCATGAGCAGCTTCACCTCAGAAAGTTGCGGGAGTCCCTGATTCATCAAGCATAGCACGAGCCATTTTTTGGACTGTTCTGTTCATTCTTTCCACAACTCCATTTTGCTGAGGAGTTCTAGCTGTAGAGAATTCTCTTCTTATCCCATGTTCTTCACAGAAATCAAAAAATTCAATTGAGGTAAACTCCCCACCTCTGTCGGATCTGAGGCACTTAATTTTGTGACCCGATTCATTTTCAGCCAAGGCTTTGAAGGCTTTGAATTTTTCGAATGCTTCATCTTTGTGCTTCATAAGTCCTAACCAGACAAACCTGGAGAAATCGTCAATGAATAATATCAAGTATTCTTCTCCTCGAGGTGTTCTTTTCCTGAAGGGACCGCATGTATCTGTATGTACTACCTCAAGAGGCATGCTAGCCGATCCTTACTTCTCTGGAAAGTTAGTTCTGGTTTGTTTTCCAAACTGACATGATTTGCATATGGTATTGTCAGGAATTTTGATATCTGGAAGATCGCAAACTGCGTGATATTTGCATGCTTTCCTTATTTGTGAAAAGCTTAGATGCCCCAACCTTCGATGCCATAACCAGTGCTCATCATCCTTGCTTAGATAGCATTGTTGTTCTCCTTCTTCAAATATGTATAGATTGTTTGGAGTTCTTTTGCCTTTGATCACTGTTTTACCTGTATCAAGATCTCGAACAAGACATCCATTTTATCTTAATATTACCTCGGTTCATTGATCACACATCTGGCAAACACTTAGAAGATTATGCTTTAATCCATCAACATACAAAACATTTCCAGCCTTGACCTTTTCTTTTAATCGATCAATGCCTTTTCCTTTTATAGTTGCAGGAGTATCATTTCCAAAAGAAATTTTCTTTCCCTTTTCTAGCGCAGAGTAAGACTCAAGTTTTTCTCTATCACCTGTCATATGCTTCGAACATCCACTGTCAATGTACCATAGATTTTCTTGTCCCTCTACATAAAATGCTATCCCACATCTTTCTGTTTGTGGTTCGTTTATTCTCCATGTTTTGGTGCTTGAGGCTTGTTCCTTTTTCTGCTGAAACATGCTCCTGCATTCAGAATCTTCATGACCAAAGTTATTGCAAATAGAACATTCAACTTCATTTTCAAGAGCCGAAAAGTTATTATAGGTCCTTTTTGTAATCCCGTTCATACTTCTTTGTTTTTGAGCTTCTCTAGTCATGATTGTTTTAAATGAAACACATTGAGCTGCCTTGTGACCAAAGTTATGACAAGAAAAACATTGTGCATTGAAGAAACTTCTGCGGTTATCAAATCTACCGGCCAAGTGATTGTAATCTCTATTGTTATTCATTCTTGAACCAAATTGAGAAGACTTTACCTGAGGTTGGTTGTAGCTTTTGTTCACTCTTAAAACAGATTGCCCCTGATAGCCTTTGTTTGCAATTTGTCCCTGCTTTACCTGATAGTCTCCATTGTGCTTTTTCTCACTCCCTTTTGCTACATGAAGATAACTTTTTGAAGTGGATGCTTGAGAAGTTTCTCCATTATAGCCCAGACCTGTCTTGTTTAGAGGAGAACGCTATACATTTATAATCTCATCCAGAGTTTCAGATCCTTTGACAAACTTAAGATTAATAGCTTTTGTTTTCTCAATCTCTTTTCTAAGAGAAACAATTTCACCTTCTAACTTTTCAAAATGTTTTTCCTTTTCATCAATTTGAAATTTTAGAGTATCAATGATCATATTATTTTCTTCTATACATCTCTTGAGTCTAGTAATTTCTTCAAAAAGGTTATCCACATCTATAGCATCGATATAATCATCACCTTCGAATGCCATTAACGGTTTATATTCATTACCTTGTTCATCTTGATCACTATTTGATAGACCATCACTATCTTCATGAGTGTAGTAGCTTTTCTTATTTGCACCCTGTTTTTTGTTCCATCTAGCAGGTTCCTTTCCTTTATCCTTATAGGGACATTTTGCAGCATAATGACCTACTCTTCCACAAGCAAAGCATTTAAAAGGTAACTTACCTCTGAACCTTCCAGAACCCCTTTGAAGATTTCTGACAAAATTTGATTCTTCTTCTTCTTCTTCTGGTACGTGACTTGCTTCATAATAATCTCCTTTGCCTGACGTCTTGAAAGAAGCTTCTCTTCTATCTGAGGGACCTCCCTTTCTCATTTCATAAGCAGTTAGAATTCCATGTAGCTGAGACATAGTAAGAATTCGTAGATTTTCCTTTTTTTCTATTGCAGATACTTTAGATTCAAACTTGGGGGACAATGATCTTAGAACCTTTTCAACCACAATAGCCTCTTTTATTTCTTCACCCAAATTTTTCATGCAATTAACAACCTCATCTACCCGAAGAAAGTAGTTAGCCACATTTTCATCATTATACATCCTGAGATTCTCATATTGAATCCTGAGAGTTTGAAGTTTAGTACGCTTTACCTGTTCATCTCCTTCGTAGCTCAAGACAAACTTGTCCCATATTTCTTTTGCTGATTTATATTGCATAACCTTCACAAATTCTGTTTGAGATAAGCATCCCAACAAAGTATTGACTGCTTTAGCATTTGTTTCATATTTCTTCTTTTCGGCCGCATCTGTAGGAGTAGCTGAAGGAAAAGTGTAACCTGTCTCTATGATATCCCAAACTTCTGTACCAAGAGATTGAAGATATGCAGTAACCCTTACCTTCCAATAATTGAAGTTTGTCCCATCAAAAATCGGTGGCCTGATAGATGCTTCCCTCTCGTAGTTGCTCATGATGAAAGATCTTCCTTCAAGCGATCAAGATTCTTCAGAAGAACCTAGTCTGATACCAATTGTTGAAAATAATACTGAGAGGGGGGGTGAATCAGTATTATCAAGTCAAATAATCCTTTTTAAAAACCAAATTGTATACGCTACTTCAGTCAATTCAACCCGCGTATATACGCAACTATTCAGAAGTAAACCAGCATACACAGAGCAAACTTTTAATTTACTTGAACTTTAGATGATGTTTGTTAATCTGAGATGCAACATCAAATAACCAGTAACCAGAGATAGTAAAACAGAGCAGAAAGACAATCGCACACAAGAACACCAGATATAAGGTGGAAACCCAATGTGGGTGAAAACCACCTGCTGCAATTCGTCTCTATCTTTCCTTAACTTAGAAACTTCTGTTTACAATGTACTGGTGCAGTCCTTTACCAGTACGCAGGCTATAACTTGCAGAGAGCTACAACTCTCTCTCATTTTCCAGCTCTCCTGGAAGGGAGCTACAACCCCCTTAGCTCTTGCACTAGCCAAGATACTAGTATGTAGGTGCTGGCCTACAGAAGGCTACAAGCTTCTCTTTCTTCCAGGGACCACGTTTCATCAATTTTCAGACTGGATCCATGAACATTAAACAATTATCAAGAGAATCTTCATCAACCAAACTCCTTTTCACCAACTAGATCTGAAGTTAAGTAGATACTCCTCTGCCAGCTGTACCCAAACACAGTACCAGAAACCACACAACAGAACCCAGAACACAGCAGCGATAAGCAGAAACAGCTAGATCACAACTTAAAGCATATACGCAATTTCAACAGTCTGTAACTTGCGTGCATACGCATCTGCATATGGAACAAACTGCATATACACGCATTTACTTCACCTAAACTGCGTGTATACGCGCCCTTGCTTTACTGAACCTGCGTACAGATCTATAAAAGACAACACGCTCTTCCAGATATTCAATCACTAATTAACCCAGATTATCAGACTTATAGATCAGACAAGCGCCACGTCTAGTAGATCAAAATCATACAAAGATACTATCATTCAGGCTTAAAGATTATGACCCATGAATAGAACTTATCCTTCCTTTTTGCGCTAAGGTTCCTCCTTCCTTCAGATCCAGATCTGCATCACCACCAAATATACCAACTCTAGCACTTTGTCAGATCTTCAATCATAATTCAGATGGTGATTTGTCACAAGATCTCCTTCCTCTTTTATTTCCCCAATACCATGGTCCAAAACCATAACATTTCAATACCATGAACCCAAAACTAGGGATCGACACATCTGACGAGACGCCATGGTCCAAAACATAGGTTCAATTTCCAACATCTAACGGCCATGGACCAAAAGGATGATCACCAACATATATGCGCTTTTGTAATGTATAACCCGCGTGTATACACGCCTTAGTCTAGATGAACCTGCGTATATGACTTTTTCTACTTTTCTGAGTGCCTGAACTGAGATCTGTTATCAGAGAAGGTTGCCATCAAGGACAACACCTGTGCCATAATGCCAACAAAAATTGGCCCAATTGTTTAGGCTTGCTGGGGAATCCCCACCTTCCCTGGGCTCTCACTTTTTGCATCGTTTTGCGATGTGAAACTTTCCTAAGTTTCTAAAATATCACGGACTCACCCCTTACTTGTGAGACCTAATTCTGTGATCTCCCTTTGCTTGGTCGAACTTGCTTATGCCTTGGTCAAACATCTCTCTCTTATGGCTTATACACGTTCAACCTCATTTCTTTTCATGTGGGCTAACGCCTCTTCACTCATCGAGTTGACCCTTCATCCTTGTAAGAGCTCCACTTCATGGGTGGATGAACCCCTAGGCCAACCTTCCTATGGGCTAGTGGCCACCCCTTTGCTAGGTAGGCACATCCCTACCTAGAACTCCACGCTACCTTGTAACCAACCCCTTCCCACATCTACCCAAGCAACTATCAGCAGGGGTAAACATGCAATGAGAGGCCACAATGATATGATTTGACCTCCTAAATCATGTTAAGGAAGCAGAACTGATGGAAACACACTATAAAAACATTCAATGTCATCTTTAAAACCCTCAAGAACCTATCCAACACTTCAGAAAACTTGCCCTTGGGTCCCACTAAACCTTTGGACAACTTAAGCCTCAATCTCTTTCATGCTATAGGCATGAAAACATCCAGAAACCCAAAGTTTCTCTCACAGGTTTGCCTACCAGTGTCCAAAGACTAAATTTTTCAGTGCTATGCCAGGGTCCTCAAGATTTGAGCCACTTTTTCAGGCCCAGATCCGAGGTCAGTGCCCAAGATTGAACCATCCCTTCATATCAGTAAAATAACATGGAAATGTCAATACTAAAGAAAATACTTGTTTAAGATCTTGATTGGACCCCTACTAGCCATGACAAGAAATTCGTTAATCATATCACGAATATGTCAACTATAGGTGTAAATAATGGTTCTGAGCATAGGTGTCTCATACTTATCTGATATTTGTCATGAAGCATTGATGCCTCAATACAATAATTTCCATTCCATCCATTAGTCCATAGATACATTGATCATTCAATTTCAATTAAAAACATGATGAGTTCCATAGATAGTTGTTGTTATAAAACACATACATAACTAGCATAATAGGGACATAAATACCAATGAAATCATAGCCATATAAACCAAATACAATCTAGTATAATACTCATAGAAATACAAGGAGGAATACCATCAATTCCCCCCTTGTGAGATACGGGGTGAGAAGATGAATTACTCTTCATCATTGCAAGGCTGGTCAATCCTCTCGAACACATCCTATAGTATGACATGTAGAACTTCTTGGCTATTTTGGACCAATCTCAAGAAGTAATCCATCCAAAATTTAGTTTCTCTCTTGCAACAATATTCTTTCTAGAACATTTGTTTGAATGGTCATTTCGCTTTCCACAATGCTCACATGGATGAATATCAAAACACTGATCTTTCACATGTCAAACTCTGTCACAATGTTGGCATCAATCAGTTTGTTCTAGATCGACATCATCCACAAATCTAGCACTACAAATTTGTGTAGGTTTAGAAAATTCAGGAACATGAAAAGATACATCCAAAATATCCTTATTATATCCCAAACTGGTTTTGTTTTTGTTCTGTACATTTCTTCCCATGGTCTTCAAAAGGTTTTGGAAACTCTAGGTTTGATAACTATATGCAAACCATTCTTGCATACCCTTGTTTTAAATTTACTTTCTGTTGCATCCAAATTTGCTCCTGAAGTGACTTCATTACAATTAGAATGATATTTGAAATTATGATCATCTCCCTATACTTGAGACTCAATATGGAGAAATTCAACTTTCTCCAATGCATCATGTAAATGGACTCTAATATCAACAAAACTTACTTTGTTGATATTTACAGTTTCATCAACAGTAGAACTAACGAGATTGTTTAATATTTCTAATACATTTTTAACTCGAGACATTTTAGTCAATCTCAAATATGAGGATCAACTCAAAATGCACCCTTTTACAATGAAAATTCAACAAGTAGGATGAATCATTTTTAGTGAGAAGAAAGAAACGATAAGCCTTCAAAGTGGAAATAATCCTGGTACGAAGTTTAAAAAAATATTTAACTCTCATCGACCCATTGACCCACTTGAAGCATTTTTCACTTAAATCAAGTATGCAAATAAAATACCCTCACTTCAACATCATTCACACTTGAAGAATTTTTCACTTAAATCAAATATGTCAATAAAATAATCTCATTTCAACATCATTGACAATTGAAGCTTTAAACTCAACTCTTTCACAACCCAATTACTAGAACTTTAGTTTGAGAAAAAATTTAAATCAAAGGTCATGATGCATTTATGTCTTCATAGTCATTTATGATATTAATTCATGAAAATTAATTTTTGAGAGAGCTTACCTTCCATATTTTCACCATTTGAATGTTCTTGTTTTGAGTCAATTAACAAAATAATTCCTGAGGTGCAATACTAGAAGATCTGGGCCGTAGTCCCATATTCGTCCAGCGTAGGCTTTCCAAAGGCCTTAAAATACTTATTCCAAAATTGACAAAATATCATCTTCTGAACACATTATTACCATCCTCTAATAATGGAACAAACCTTGTTTGTTCATAGCATTTTCATTCATCGACATCAGAAGTAATTCATTGCAGGAATATGTTCACATGACCTTTAACAATTTGATGATGGTTTCTTCATTCATACTCCTCACAACAGTTGTAGGTCTTCAAATAGGGCTTTAAGAAATAGTTTCTTCCACTAGAGAGCACTCAACTTTGGGCGCCACCTTCAACTCTGTCAGCACATAATCGATTAAATCCCGACAAAATTCGTCTCAAAATGACTGTATGTATGAAGGCATGCTTCAATCTTTGGAAAACGTTTACAATGATATGGAACTGATTTTGGGTCTTCGTATCTGAGAAGGTTGAATAAACCACCACTCTGTAATTGTGGTAAGTATCTTTATTTATAATTAAAGAGATATAATTACATACTAATTTCATATCAATTAGCAGAGAAATAACATAATTTACTCCTAGAATTAAGGGACAGTGCTGTCATGAATGTCAGGCCTTAATTTCTATATGGCAGGCCTTTGATGATAGCAAATTATCCTCAACACCCCCCCACAAGCTGAGCGTCAGATTGGAATGATCGTGAAGCTTTGATTAGAAAAATTCAAAAAGGGGTTGAGGAACACTTTTTATGAAGATGTTAGTAACCTATAGATGAGAGGGAACATATTGCGTGTGAAGTTTACTAGCGACAACAAGTTCATGAAGAAAATGATAGTCTAATGCAACATGCTTGGCTCGCTTGTGAGAAACTGGATTGGAGCTCAAAAAAGTAGCACTCTTGTTGTCGCATAAGAGAAGAGGTCGTTGTGGAATGAGAACTTGGAGGTCACGAAGGAGATGTGTAAGCCAAATAAGTTCGGCAGCAGTGTTTGCAAGAGCACGATATTCAGATTCACAACTGGAACAAGATACAGTAGGTTGCTTCTTAGCACTCCAAGAGACCAAATTGTCACTAAGATAAATAGAGTAGCCAGAGGTAGAGCAACGAGTGTCTGGACAATGTGCCTAGTTAGCATTAGAGTAAGCAACTAGAGCACCAGGAGTAGTAGATGAGTGAAAAGTAAGGCCAAAATGGAGGGTGTTGTTGACATAGCGAAGAATACGCTTAACAACAAGAAATTGATCTTCGGTTGGAGCATGCAAAAATTGACTAATAGAGTTGACAGCATGAGCAATGTCTGGGCGCGTGATGGTCAAGTATTGTAGTGCTCCAACGAGAGACCTGTAAAGAGTGAGATCAGAAAATAGAGGGCCATCAGCAGACAAGTGTTGGGAGACAACCATGGGAGTATGGACAGGTTAACTGTCAAATAACTGAGCGCGAGTAAGAATATCTCGTGCATATTTCAGTTGACTGAGAAAGAGACCATCTACAGTTGGCGAAGCTTCAAGGCTAAGAAAGTAACTGAGAGGACCCAAAACTTTAGTGGCGAATACAGAATTGAGTTTACAAATAAAGTTGTCAAGAAGAGAGGTGTTGTTGCCAGTAACAATAATGTCATCAACATAAAGAAGAAAATAGATAATCTCAGATTTCTTATGGAATACAAATAGAGAAGGGTCAGCGCGGCTGCAATAGAAACAAAGTTGAATAAGAAAAGAGTTGAAGCGCTGGAACCAGGCACGAGGAGCTTGCTTGAGACCATAGAGAGCTTTCTTTAACAGACAGACATGATTAGGAAAGCGAGGATCAATGTACCCAGGTGGCTATTCCATATAAACATTTTCAGTGAGAGTGCCATTGAGGAATGCATTCTTGACGTCAAGTTGACGAATAGGCCACTTGTTGGTAATAGCAAGAGAAATCAGAACACAGACAATAGTGGCCTTGATAAGAAGACTAAATATGTCGGTGTTATCAAGACCAGGTACCTAGATATATCCTTTGGCAACAAGGTGAGCTTTGAATCGCTCAATGGATCCATTAGGAAGGTATTTGGTCCGGAACACCCATTTTAATCACACAATATTGGTGTTTGCAGGTCGAGGAACCAAAATCCAGGTGCAATCATTGTGCAGAGCGTGAACTTCTTCATCCATGGAAGCAAGCCAGGCAGGACTCTTAGCAGCAGATTTGAATCCTTTAGGTTCAGTGGAGGCAAGAAGAGTAGAAAGAAGTCAAGATGAGCCCAAGACAGCAAGGTTTGCTAGATGACGAGTTTTGAAACTACCAGCTTTAGCTCGTGTGATCATAGGGTGAGAGCCTAGCGCAATTGTTGGCGTAGGAACATGAGGAGTGGTTCGTGCCTCAGTGGGAGGTGGACTAGAAGCTGGTGCTGATGAAGAGGGACCTGCAAAGGAATCAATAGCCTGCAAAGGTTCTTCCACTGGATCAGTACAGATAGCACATGGGTTAAATCCGGATTGAGTAATATGCAAAGAATGGGGTGCAGGGGATGACGGAGGAGGGTCAGTATGTAAAATACGAGGTTCTAGAAAGTGGGAAAATTGTAGAGAAGAAAGGGGCTGAGCATGAGAGGTATCAATGAAAGGGAAATTATTTTCACCAAATTGAGCGTGTCGGGTGATATAGAGCCGAGAGGTGATGGGGTCAAGGCAGCGAAACCCTTTATAAGAGGGACTGTAACCCAAAAAAATGTAGGGAATGCTGCGTGGGGAAAATTTGTTAGGCATATAAGCACGTAAACAAGGATAAACACGACAACCAAAGGGATGGAAATTTTAATAATTTGGAGAAGAACCATATAAAAGTTCAAACAGTGACTTACCTCCAAGAAGCGGTGTTGGCAACCGATTGATGATGTAAGCTGCAGTGCTAAAAGCGTCAACCCAGAAGCGAGGAGTAAGGTGAGAGTGAAAAAGAAGGGTTAGGCCAGTCTCGGTTACATGGCAGTGTTTGCATTCAGCACGACCATTTTGGGCAGGTGTATAGGGACAGGAAAGCTTATGGTGAATGCCGGCTGTACGAGGATGAGTTTGAAAGCTAGTGCTACTGAATTCACCTCCACCATCACTTTGAGAAATTTTAATGTGAGCAGAATATTGAGTTTCCACAAATTTTTGAAATTGAGTGAAAACATTATAAAATTCAAATTTGAATTTTAAAGGATAAAGCCAAGTGAATCGTGAATAATCATCAATGAAAATAACATAATAGAAAAACCTCAAATTGGATTTGACAGGGGAAGGGCCCCATAAGTCACAATGAATAAGATCTAATACATGAGACGACCTATGTTCATTACGTGAATAAGGCAAGCGATGATTTTTTGCAAGTTGACAGGTACCGCAGAATGTGGGAGAGGGCGATGAAGACGTAAGATAAAGATGTCCTTGTTTATTTAAATGCGAAATAACAGAGTGATTTACATGTCCAAGGCGAGCATGCCATAAATCATAAGAAGCATGTAAAGATTTGTTTTTAAGGACAAAAAAGAAAGCAGAGTTGCTACGCTCCAGCACATATAGGCCGCCATCTCTCTTACCGGTTGCTACCACCTTTCCCATTTGAGGATTTTGAATAGAGAAACGATTATTAGTAAAAGTAACAGATAAGGGAAAATCAGAGGTTAATTTACTAATTGAGAGAAGATTTTTGGTGAGATGGGGAACAACCAAGACATCTAATAAATGAATATTTGGAGCAGGAGAGAGGGTACCAGTATGTGTAATGGGTAAGGAGGCACCATTTCCAACAATTACAGAATCGTTACCATTGTACTGAGTGAACTGGTCCAAGTGAGATGGGTCATTAGAAATATGGGTTGAAGCTCCAATACCCAAGAACCAATCAGAGACTGCTGCATCATTGAGAGAACAGGAACTGATGAAGGCTTCGGCAAGATGAGCAGTTGACTCACTGCAAACATACCTCTAATTACAGTGATCAGCATAATGGCCATCAAGGTGGCAGATTTGGCAGTGAAGAGGGTGACGTCCTGGACCAAAGGAATCACGACCACAATTCGCAGAGTTACCACGACCACGATTTGCAGGGGTTTGGCCACGGAAGTTGTGGAAGGAGCTGCGCTGGGTTGACTGTTCAGGACCACGACTGGCAGCTGTGAACGTGACAACAGGAGGAGCAGTGGGCTCGAGTGACTTTTGGAAAATATCAAAGCTCTCAGCTTTGGAAACTAGGTCGACAAAGCTGGGAAGAGGCATGAGCGCCATTTGCGCAGTGGAGAAGCTGGAGAAATCAGTGTCGAGGCCGCGGAGAAACGAGTGCACCTTATCAGTGCCATCAACGGGCCGACCAATTGCATGAAGGTGATAGGAGAGGGCTTTGAACGCACAAGCATAGTCGACAACAGATTTGGTGTCGCGTTTCATCAGCTGAAGTTCGTCCTTAAGATGGATTTCGTGGGCCTTCGAACGATGGTTGAAGGTGTTCTCCAGAGCAAGCCAACCTCACGTGCAGTAGAGAGGCCAACAACCTCTGCCAGGGCTTCCTCAGTGAGGGAGGAACGAAGAACGCAAAGAAGACGTTGAGCTGCAGATTTCCACTCTAGGTGCTTGTCATTGGGTGTCTGAGAAGTAGCAGGATTAAACTAAGGGGGTGGTACGATGGTGCCATCAACATAACACAACAAATTTTGGCTCTCAAGAAGAGGAAGAAGTTGACTCTTCCAAAGGAGATAATTGGTGGAGGAAAGTTTAATGGTGATCATATGAATTAAGGCGTTGAAAGGAAGAAGGGAGGTTTCAGTAGCCATGGGGAGGAAAGGATAGAACAAAAAAAAAAAAAAAACTGGCAGAAGGAAGCAAGGAACAAGCTGCAAACTACCACCTAAACTTCAAATTGAACGCTCCTTGTTCTTGCAAGCTCAATCAGCTCCGAACATCGGTCAACAACAGCTCAATAGCTCTTGGATGGCAGCTGTCTTCTTTCTCCACACTTGACCACCAATCAACCTTCAAACTGCACACAAACAAAACCTAAAATCTGATGCCATTATAAGGTTGAATAAACCACCACCCTGTAATTGTGGTGAGGATCTTTATTTATAATTAAAGAGAGATAATTACATACTAATTTCATATCAATTAGCAGAGAAATAACATAATTTACTCCTAGAATTAAGGGACAGTGCTGTCATGAATGTCGGGCCTAAATTTCTATATGGCAGACCTTTGATGACGGCAAATTATCCTCAACAGTATCGAGTGTCTATCCATGCTGAGTTACAAATAGTCAAGGGCATTGTGAACCTAATGAGTTCCTCCCAATGTTTGCGACTAATCTATCAATAAATTTGGCCCCTCGAACTTCTTGTTGCTTACAAAGTCAATGGAATTAGTGTAGCCATTGCTATTTCTTAAGAAGGAAGCTAACAAAACAAAATAGATGTAAGTTTTGGCAACAACTACATGCCATACAATGAATCAATCATCAACCAATTCCAACCATGACTTCCAAATACGCCAACTAGAGCTATAGCGTATTCTACTGAACTCAATGAGGGTTTGGTGTGTTAACAGTGCAAATTACAGTGCATATGGAAATTGATTTGCAAACCTTGTCTTCTTACTCGCTGACAATCTTTCCTCTACATGGAATTTGCAACTCCTCTTCACATCGGTCCACAACTTTATCAATTGACACTCTTAGCAGTCGCAATCAAGCAATTCAAATAGTCTTGCATTATGAGGTGGGCAACAAAGGTTCTAGAATAACCAAACAATATGCAACAACATGAATTGGAAAATGCGAGGAAACTTCGCACATTCAGTAAGAGCAACGATGACCTCCTTCTAGACAGACCAGACAGGTTTTGTATTTTTGCATGAGTTAGCATATGCAGATGAAAATAGGGTCTAATTTGGCTCACTCCTCATTTCTCTCAGTGCTTTCCAAAGATGTAACATGACAAGCCCCGCTGTAACTTACGACAACTTGACCTTCAGGTTCGGTATCCAATCAAATACTTAAATTCCTCCAACTAGTAATTTTTTGGGACCTCTTACAGCTCTATGGGTCATCATTCAAGATTGTCAACTGAAACTCCTTATGATGTGTAGGTAGTCCACAATAAGAAGAATTATTCACGGGCTCGACGGGCTCACCACGCTTCAATACTAGGGCTCACTAGCATAATTCTTCGCCCTCAGCTACGATTGATTGTCACGACAAGCACGTCTTCATTTACTTCAACGAGAGTTCCAGGGAATGACCCCTTCGAATGTTAAATATTTCACTAGCTTCACTGTCTCGCCTCCTCAAGTTATTGTGCAGGCAACAATGGCAACTTGCTCAAGAAGGCCACAAACAGGGGGCTCAATTTACTCAAGGCCGATGAACCTCCACTTTGATACCACTCCACTCTGATATCACTGTAAAACAACCAAAGTTGGAAACCAAATTCAACTATATATTAAGAATGTTGTCAATAAATCACATACATAATGTACATATAATTACAACAAAAAAAGAGTTGACTCAATTTCATAAATTACTTGGACCCTAACAACTAATAACCATCACACACTAAACAAAAACATAACCCGAGTTCGTGAGAAGCCATTGTGAAGTAACGTGGAAAATTCTGGGATGAATTCCATGAAAAGGCATGGAAAATAGAGACGTGCTGGTTGGTGGTTGACTTGAGTTGGTCAGCAGTCTTCCACTATCACAAAACGCTATTCTACCCTATGATGAAACCATGAGGCGTGAAAGAAGTACGGGCATTTCGTAATATCCATCGATACTACGGATCAGGTAATCCGAAATCGCTGGGTGATGTGTGGTACATAAGTCTGCATGAAGTTCGCGACAAGTCAATGTAAAATTATTGATGGACTACAAAAAAGAAAATCGGGGTAAGATATGAAGAGAGCGATGACAAATGTGTGATATGAATCAATAAAAAGAGATGTTCCGAAGCCTACGATATCAAATTCTTCTCTCTATCAGATTATTTTATCAAGAAATTCTCTCGCTCGAAATGTGTGGTAGCAATTAAAAAGTGGTATGGTTAAAAGAGATGGTTAATAAGACTGCGATTGAAATTTTCCTTTCACACCCATTATTTTTGTGAGTTAATAATAAGAGTAAAAAATTTTTGATCAATAAATGAATATATATATTCATTTTTCTTTTATAGAATTATTATGACCTGATACCATGTGTCAATATTATAGATTATCAATACGATGCGTTTAAATAGTTATAATTTTTAAGGATCAATACCATGTTCTCAAATAGCTATAATTCTTGAACTCCTTAAATAATATTGAGAAGCATGAAGTCAAAATACCATATATTTCAATTAGTTGTATTGATAGGCCCTCTCCAACCCAATTATAATTTTTAAGGATCAATACCACGTTCTCAAATAGCTATAATTCTTGAACTCCTTAAATAATATTGAGAAGCATGAAGTCAAAATATCATATATTTTAATTAGTTGCATTGATAGGCCCTCTCCAACTCAACATGGTAGAGATGTTATAATGTTTAACAATTTGACTTGGTCAAAATAAAATAAAAGTAAAAGAAAGGTTAAAAAAATCATTTAAAATTGATATTTATATTTATAATTAATTATTAAACCAGCGTAGATCTATGTTAAAGCACCCTCAGAGAAATCCAATGTTCCACCAAGGCTCTGGTGCACAAAGACACGGGTGTGGGGAGACACACAAGGGAGACATGTGGGAGTACCCTCAAATTTTAGGGAAATTTCAGGGGTGTGTGGAGACGTCAGAGTATATATATATATTCAAGCTCATATTCAATAATGAAAGCATAAATAGACTAATAGTAATACATTAATCTACACACAAAATTTAAATTCATAATTGAATTAAATAAGGACATACATTGACCCATCCTCATCATTCATTTTGATACATACATCATTCATATGATATACTCATCATTCACCCATACCATGAGATTCAATAATAAAATTTAACACTGAAATATTCAAGTACAATGATCCATATCATTCATCATTATATAATCTATTTTGGTTTAAAATCAAATTCATTAGTCATCATTCTAGAAAAGCTCAACAATGGGCAAGAGAAGAGAGCTCGACAGCAGGAGAACAAAGCTCGATGGTGGGCAAGAGAATTTGGGAAATGAATAAGTAAATTTTAACTTTTTAACTTTTAGTTTAGTTTTATTTTATATTTTTTTAAAGTTTGTCTTTTTTTATTTTTTTAGTTTTAATTTATTTTAAGTTTCTTAATACTTGAATTATTTTTTTTTTTTTTTTTTTATAGACAAACTCACGGGGGAACACACCAAGGGGGATGCCAAAAAGCACCCCTTTTGGAGATTCACCTCCCCAACACTGGGGAAACACACCCCCATGCGTCTCCCCATGACTCCCCAAAAGGGTTCCATGGGGAAACGCACCCCGAGGCATCCCCTCGTCCCAGCTACGTGGGGTGCGTGCACCCAACCCTGGATGTCACGCCCTTATCCTCAAGATGATCTTTTAATCGCACATAGACAGTTGTGGCGCCACTACCCAATTTATTTTCACCAATACTAATGAGTATAGACTACACCTAACATTAAACACTTAGTTATTTTTTTGTAATTCTAATAAGCATTCATTATTTTACACAACGAAAATAACATTCATCATCATCATCATCATCATATAAATATGCACAACAGATAAGTTTCTTTTAAATAGAGGGGAAACTTGTAGATTAGAGTCTGCCCAATGATAATAATAATATAGGTTTTACAAGTATTTTTACATCCACAGTCTTTGTCGAGAACCCCAAAATTCACCTTCACAAAATGTCCAAAGTCAACAAATGGGTGTGCTCCTTCAGGGTCGCCCACCTCACCGGGTCGGGTTTCCCTTCTGTTCAGTAGCGCCCACGCTTATTGTGTCATGCAGTTCATTTGGGCGGAGGCGTCCACCTGCGTGTCCCCCACCATAGCTCACCGTTGAGCAAGGGCGCCCACCCTTCGTGTCTTCCTCCGCGTTTGTTCAAGCAGTAGTGCCCAACCGTTTCATTCACTTATGCTCGTCTAGGTAGAGGTGCCCACCCCTAAGTCATCCTCTGCAGCTCGTCGTTGGGTAGGAGTGCCCGTGCTGTCGTGTGACCCTCCGCCGCTCGCCAGACACACTCACCCACACCACTGATCCTCCACACTGTGTTTCGTCCGCTCGGGCAGGAGCACCCACTACAACTCGTCTGGGGGCAAGATCGCCCACCTGCGGCTCGTCCGCCCAGAACATGCCAAAAAGCTACAACTCCTTTTTGCCTTGGCTTGGTACTGCGGCCCTCAATCCATCTATAAGTCGCCCTCCTTATTCGATCACCCTCTTGCTCATCTAAGTAATGCATTGAACTTGCTTGTTGGATGAATTGTTTGATGCCTTACTCCACCAAGGTCACCACCAATATATACGCTACCTCTAAGAGCTAAGGTGGGTCAACCTACGTAGGCTAACAATAGAAGTCGCCTCATAAAATATCAAAAGATGTGTTGGTCCACCCAACTTGCCATTCCTCATGTCGGCCCACTGACTCGTCAGTTTTTCGGCACCTCTATAAACTTGTCGCACACACTCTTCTATACTTAGTCGATTTTTCCTTTTCAGTTTTTCGACCCTCCAAGTAGCATGTCTCAACTCGTCATCACAACTCGTCGTCGACGCTCATCGGGGTGTGTTTAACCGAACACACCTGCTCATTGTCGCGACTCGACTCATCGTGTAAGGACCTGCGATCCGTGCGATGGGCAAGGCGACTCCACCGTGCGAAGGATGTGCGAAATGCGAAGTGAACGACCAAGAAATGAGTTTATATGATGTTGGCTGAGTTGAGAGGGCGGTCCCATGAGTTGGACAGGCTGACCCTCCACTTGGGCTAAGGCAACATGTTGAACGATTTGGCTTGTGCGTTGGGCGTGGGTCGGCCGGGTGACATAACTTGCCACACGCCTGTATATATTGGAGGGCATTTGGAGGCAAACAATCATCATTCGATCAACACGAGTTCGAACAAGGATTTATGCGGTGTGTGGATGAGCCCGCACGATGGGGGGAACTCGGGTGTAAAAATTCTTCAGAAAAGTCGGGTGAGACTCTCGGGTAAAAAACTCGTGCAGGAAAGTCGTGCAGAAAACTCAGGCGAGGTCGTCGGGAAGAAAACTTCGGTGAGGTCATTCGGGTGAACCGGGCGAGGTCATCAGGTGACCCAGGTGAAGTCGTTCGGACGAGTCGGGTGAGGTCGTCGGGGGACCTGGGTCAAGTCGTTTAGGCGAACCTGGTGAGGTCATCGAGCAACCCAGGTGAGGTCGTGTGGTGACTTAGGTGAACGAAGTTCGGGTGGACGAGTTGGGTGAACAGGTGGATGTGCAAACGGGCGGCCGGCAAGGGTGTGCCATGCACGCTGAAACGAAGAATCGTGCAGACGGGAAACCAAGGTAGGGCGCGTCGTGCACGACGAAATGGTGGAAACGGTGAAGTGTTGGAGTTGTGAACGAAGGTGTGACTCGTGCGGAGGCGCCCATGTGTGGCGACTTGGTTACGACAAGGCATGCCCAAGTTGGGCAAACAACACAATCATGCGACGAGGTGAATGAAGGGTTGGTGAGTCATGCGGCGACCGTGTGGAGGCGCCAATGAGCTAGGCAACCGAGTTTTCCGAAAGTTGGAAATTTGGCTAAGTGTAAATTTGGGGTTTCACAAGATTTAACTTATACTTTGTAAAAGTGGAAAATTATATATATTGATTCAGGCAGACTCATATTGCAGGAAGTTGCCCCTCCCTTTATATTGTTGTGCAATTGTATATGTGTTAATTTCTCTTGATGATGAATATGTATGGGTTTTAATTTGTATAAAGGCTAATAATAATGCTTGGTAACGAAAAATAAACTAAGTATGAATGGTTAGGCGTAGTCCATGAACATAAGTATTGGTGAAAAGAAAGTGTTTGGTGGTGCCACACCTCGCCATAAGCGCCTGAAAGACTACCGCAGGTGTGGGGGCATGACAGTTGGTATCAGAGCTAGTCTGAAGACTTGGAGAAGTCTTGCAGGGAACTGCGTGAAGCAAGTGTGTAAGCACTTGACAGTTGATGACAGTGGAAGTAGGTACTTGCACGAGAAGGAAGCTGGTTTCACATACAAGTGTAACAAGAGTTGGTTCATGGTTGTAGGGAACTTGGTGAAGTTGGTGAATGGTGAAACATGTTTAGCAGAGGTGAAGCTTAGTGCTTGGGCTAAGCTGAACGACAAGGCATGGCAGGTTTGGAAAAATGTGAAGGGAAGCTCTTGCTTACCTTATACAGGGTGAAGCGGTTGAAGGAAGAGAATCCCTGGATTTGAAAGGAACTTGAAGTCTTGGAAAAAAATGTTGAAGATGAACTTCTTCAACTTGGTTGGACAATGGAGCAAGATGAAGTTGCAGATTGTGCTGACAAGGAAAAGGAAGTCGTGATAATTGAGGATGTTGCAGATGTGACCATGATGGAGGATGAACTTGAAATTGATCAAGCTGAACCAAGATCGTGCAATCTGCAGACATGGATGGACGAGGATACTCACATGGAGGAGCGTCACGATGATGATGTAAGTATTGTTGATACTTG
The DNA here is from genome assembly GCA_000404065.3 of Pinus taeda. Taxonomy (NCBI): domain Eukaryota; kingdom Viridiplantae; phylum Streptophyta; class Pinopsida; order Pinales; family Pinaceae; genus Pinus; species Pinus taeda. Next base: position 19,403 of record APFE030365787.1, on the reverse strand, counting down.
TGTTTCACTTGAGCAATTGGTAGATGAACCGTATGTAGGGAAGAGCAAAGTCAGTTTGCCGATGCTAGGGAGGATCTTACCATGGATGTTTATGATGAGACCTTGTATGGAGAAGCAAGGATTGTTGATTGTTGTAGGACTTTTTTGGGTTGTTTGTGACCTTATGTTAGAAGGTGCAAGGGTCCGTGACAAGGGAGGAACATGTTGATCATTGTGGAAGGATTGGGTCATGCTTTAGCCACATGGAGAACTAGCTAAGTGCCCGACATGACTCATGGATAGATTGGAGGGCACACTCTTGCGTATGGCGATGCTTAGGTGGAATTCTTGTGGCCGAGACCAAGAGATAGTCATGGTGGAACCTTTAGTGGGGGAGCTATGATGGAGAGACTCATGTGATGATGATATGGTTGGGTGACTAAGTTCACTAGACCAAAGATTGCAGACTTGGATGAGGATGACCGATTGTTGTGATAAGTTTACTTGGTTGGACTACATGGGTGACTTATTCATGGACATCGGGTTGGAGAAATGGAGAATGGCAGTCTTATGCAAGGACATTATGCAGGAGCACTTGTAGCGGTGTCACCTATGGGCATCCAATGAGGAGTGCCCAGGCAGGGATGTTGTGCAGGCGGATTTGCTGATGCGACATGGAGATGTTTTACTTATGAGTCGATGGAGAGGTTGTGCAATATTGTACAACAAGGCCATGGACTTGGATGGAGTTGTGAGAAAACTGTATATGGTGGACTTGGAGGATCTGATGCATTGAGGAGATGAGGTCAGAGACTTTGATGTAGAATGGGGTGCATACTTTCGAGTACATGTATGGGTGTGGCTTGGAAGAGTGACTTGATGTTGAGGATCGATATGAGACACTTTGGAGTGATGGAGTTACAACGATGATGATGCCTTGGTAGCAACACTTGGGCATGGGTTGAGACGAGACTTGACCACTTTGACACATGGCAACTGATTAATCTATGATCATGGGGAACACATGGATAGATGAGACAAGGTGTATACTTGTTTCTATGGCAAAATTGAGGGATGACACATTGCAGATACGATGGAGGTTGCTTCATGGACCTGGATGTGGCACATCGAGAGTTAGGGTTGATGAGATGGTCTCTTCATATTGAGGAGATACACATATGGATGGATGATGTTGGGATAGATGCAACTGATTTCATGCAGCAAATTAGTACCAAACATCATGGACATCATGTTGTAGATGAGATGAGGATTACTTCATGGACCTAAGCATGGCTTACACTTATATGGAGATGGATTCTTGATCGAGTTGATGATGTGACGGGCTATTCTGAGAAATGACTGATGGTGGCATGAGGATGTGCATTCTCATGGTTTGAGTGTGACAGTTGGACTGATCACCTGACTAGTTCAAACATGAGGGAGCTCAATGTACAGAGATGTGTTAGCATTGTGTTGGAGTATCATGGCAGTAGTTCACATGAGGATGACACATGATGAGGTTGACACGAGAGGTTGCAGGAAGCATGTAACTTGAGATGGAGGGGCCAACATTCCACGATGGGGAGCAGCATGTGGAGATTGTGACAGGATGGTTGATGATCATGGATTGAGATGATTTCCTATATGTGACATACCGATGGGGTGTATACCTTGGTATGGTGATCTTAGTGATAGATGGTTGTCGGGATGAGATATTGTCAAGGATGACAATGACTTGAAGTGGGGGAGGATGTAAGGACCTGCGGTCCGTGCGATAGGCAAGGTGACTCCACCGTGCGAAGGACGTGCGAAATGTGAAGTAAACAACCAAGAGATGAGTTTATATGATGTTGGGCGAGTTGAGAGGGCGATCCCACGAGTTGGGTGGGCTGACCCTCGACTCGGGCGAAGGCAACATGTTGAACGAGTTTTCTTGGGCGTTAGGCATGGGTCGTTTGGGTGACATAACCCGCCACCCACCCGTATATATTGGAGGGCATTTGGAGGCAAACGACCATCATTCGATCAACACGAGTTCAAACAAGGAGTTCTGCGGTGCATGGATGAGCCCACACGACAGGCAGAACTCAGGTGTAAAGCTCGTTCAGAAAAGTCGGGTGAGAAACTCGGGCGAAAAACTCGTGCAGGAAACTTGTGAAGAAAAATTGGGCGAGGGTGAACTCAGGCAAGCTCATTCTCGGGCGAGGTCGTCGTGCAGAAAACTCAGGCAAGGTCGCTGGGTAGACAACTCAGGTGAGGTCGTTCAGGCGAACCAGGCGAGGTCATCGAGCGACCCAGGAAAAGTCATTCAGGTGAACCGGGTGAGGTCGTCGGCCAAACCGGGTGAAGTCGTTCGGGTAAACTAGTTGAGGTCGTTGGGCAACCCGAGTGAAGTTGTGTGGCGACTCGGGTGAACGAAGCTCGGGTGGACGAGTTGGATGAACGGGTGGACTGGCGGCCGGGCAAGGGCACGCCGAAACGAAGAATGGTGTAGACAAGTGACCAGGGTAGGGCGCATCGTGCACGACGAAATAATGGAAGCGGTGAAGTGTTGGAGTTGTGAATGAAGATGTGACTCGTGCGGAGGTGCCCATGTGTGGCAACTTGGTGACGACGAGGTGCACCCAAGTTGGGCAAACAACACGATCGTGCGACGAGGTGAGCAAAGGGTTGATGAGTCGTGCAATGATCGTGCAGAGGCGCCGACGAGCTGGGCAACCGAGTTTTCCAAAAGTTGTAAATTTGGCTAAGTGTAAATTTGCGGTTTCCCAAGATTTAAATTATACTTTTTAAAAGTGGAATATTATATATATTGATTCGGGCATACTCATATTGCAGGGAGTTGCCCCTCCCTTTATACTGTTGTACAATTGTATATGTGTTAATTGTTGTTGATGATGAATATGTATGGGTTTTCATCTGTATAAAGGCTAATAATAATACTTGGTAACAACAAATAAACTAAGTATGAATGGTTAGGCGTAGTCCATGAACATAAGTATTGGTGAAAAGAAAGTGTTCGGTGGTGCCGCACCTCGCCATAAGCGGTTGAAAGATTTCCGCAGGTGTGGGGGTGTGACACATCGCCTTTAAGCGAAGTTCACCACCCCTTTGTCACTCATCACAGACGCTCTGCTCGTGAGTGTGACATACTCCCCCACTTTAAATGGTTGTCGTCCTTGACAACTACATCTCAGCAACCACCATTGCTAAGACTGCAAACTCATATATATATATATATATATATATATATATATCGATATATATATATGGGTATCCAGATGTGTCCATCTTTGACCTGCCTCATGCCATTGATATGCCAAACTCTGCAAGAAAATCATGTGTTGGTACCCCTCACATTGCTGAGTAGTTGGATAGCTAATCCAACCATACATCGCTTCCATAAGAACGCATGCTCCTACATCATCACGACTCATCTGTACACACTATTACCAATCGTGTCCATCTCACCAAAGATGTCTGCTCAAAATATTAGAGACTCGCTTCCATGAGTAGCTAACAATGAGCCTCATCCTCATGTTTGTCTAAGAAGAGAGGGAGGAAGTGGAGGTCAGAGTCTCTCTGTCTTCCTCAGATATTAGCTCAATCCATATGTTAGGATCTTCCACCTCTAATCTATGAAAATATGCTTCTCGAATCTTCATCTGGATCTCAAGTCTAGCATCTCCATGTCCTTCCACTGCCTCTAGTCTGCTTGATAGATCCAAGATACTATAAAAAATGCTCTAATCACCTCTAACTGCTCCATAAGTTTTGCCTCCGTGCAAGACAAACTCTTATAGAATTCTTTGTCTCACTTAACCTCCTCCACATTCATCATTGTCAACTTACATTCGGTGTCGTAGTCCCTATGGTTGGCACACCAATAGGTTCTTCTTCATGGCTGTCATAAATGTACAACTTCTTCATGTGTCGAACTATCATAACTTCAAACTGTTTCATAATTTCCATACCTAGTACAGCTTCATAATCATCTATCCACACAATTGTGAAATCGACTTTCCCAGACTGTTCACCTATGCTCACATCAACCTTCTCAGCTACACTGATCACTGAATCTGGTAGAGAATTTAGTGCTTTCAATTGTGCTTGAACTGGTATAAACTTCATCCCAATATTCCTCGCAGTATCTTCACTCATGAAGTTATTAGTTGCACCACTATCCACCATTGTGAGAATAGTGCCTTTCCCAATCTTCATCTCCACGTACTCCAACTTGTTCCTTTGACAATCTTGTTGTGAGACTTCTTCCATAGCTACTGTAGCTCCCAAAATATGCATTACTCCAACGGAAGATTCTTCTTTCTTCTTCGTTGTATCGGCTTGTGTTATCACTGCCACTTTCGGTCTTGAAGGACAATTCTTCACCACATGTGGTTCCTCACAAATCCAACACTTAAGAGGCTTCTTCATCTTTGACTTGTCATTCAAACTCGAAGACTCTTGTTTCTTAGAATTCGCTTTTGGCTTATAAATATTCTTCTTTTGTTCTTTGGTTCCTTCATCATAATGGTCTACCAAGTGATGAACCACTGCAAATGCTTCCTCTAGTGTCTTGATCTTTTGTCTCTTCATCTCATTTGGTGCCCAAGGTTTCAATCCTGTGATGAAATTGAATACCTTGTCTTTCTCCCTCATATCAGGTAACTCCAAGATCGCATTTGAGAACTCTCGTTGATATGGTTGTAGACTCCCTTTTTTCTTCATATATTTTATCTTCATCCTTGCATCCCAAGTCTCATATTGTGGACTAAAATGAGTCTGCAAAGCTTTCTTCATGTCATCCCACGAAGAGATCTCTGGTGCCTCACCATTGGCAATCGGGTCCATCTTTATTCGCCAACACATCTTTGCATCTTTCGTCAAGAATTGAGTAGCTACCTTTGCCTCATCATCAGACATACCCAAACACTCCAAGTATTGCTCCATATCCCATAGGAAATTTCCTAGATCTTTCGCACTCCTCATCCCATCATAAGATTTGGGTTCTTTGACCTTCATATGGGCAACTCCTCCAATAGAACCTTGCTAAACTGCTTTCTTCAAAACAAGTATTTCTTTTTGAACATCGCCAAGGTCCTTCTGTAACTTTGAGATTTCTGGCAAACCTTAATCCCTTGGAGCTCCAATGTCCTTGACTTCTTTGTTTGCTTAAGCATTCAATTATTTTGTATACTAGGATCAGATTTTGAGGTCTTCAAAATATTCCTTCAACTTCGTGTGCTCTTCCTGCAACTTTATTGTCATATCCTGATGTTAAACATATTCAGCCTTTACTGAAGCTATATCAGAAGCTAGTTCCTACATTCTATCCACTACTCTGTCCATAAATATTGTTTTGATATCCTTGCTAGATTCTCACGTCACAACTTAAGGTTCTTCCACTTGATATGCCATCAGCTTCACTTGTGATCTAGTTGAGACCATAAACTTCTCTTATCGTTCCACTTGACCCTTCACTTGTCCCTGTCAAACTTTCCAAAGCCCTACGGAAAGTCTAATTCCACTTGTTACAAAGCATAGGTATATCTACTTCACTTCCGCAATTAAGCTCTGATACCACTTTTACGAAGTGTAGTTGTATCACTTCCTTTGTTTTCCAAATGGCCTTTGATACCACTTGTCACACCCCTATCCTGGCGATGATCTTTCAACCGCACATAGGCAGGTGTGGCACCGCTACCCAATTTATTTTCACCAATACTAATGAGATGCACTACGCCTAGCATTCAACACTTAGTTATTTTTCTACAATTCTACTAAGAATTCATTATCTTACACAAAAAATATCATTCATCATCATCATCATCATATAAATATGCATAGTGAATAACTTTCTTTTGAAGGGAGGGGAAACATTGAGATTAGAGTCTACCCAATGGTAATAACAATATAGATTTTACAAGTATTTTTACATCCATAGTCTTTACCGAGAACCCCAAAATTCACCTTCACAAACTGTCCAAAGTCAGCAAATCGGCCTGCTTGTTCAGGGTTGCACACCTCACCGGGTCAAGTTTCCCTTCCGTTCAGCAGCGCCCACACTCGTCGTGTCATGCAGCTCGTTCATGCAAAGGCTCCCACCTACGTGTCACCCACCACAACTCATCTTTGGGTAGGGGTTCCCACCCTCCTTGTCGCCCTCCACATTTTTTCAGGCAGCAGTGCCAACCATCTCATTCATCGCAGCTCGTCCGAGCAGAGGCGCCCACCCCTGGGGCATCCTCCATAGCTCATTGTTGGGCATGAGCACCCGCGTTGTCGTTTCGCCCTTTGCAACTCACTGGGCATATGCGCCCACATCGCTTGTCCTCTACACTGTGTCTCATCTAATCGAGCAGGAGCACTCACTGCAACTCGTCCACAGGTAGGATCACCCACCTGTGACTCATCTACCTAGAACGCACCAAAATCCCGCAACTCCTTTTTGTCTTGGCTCGGTACTACGACCCTCGGTTCATCTGTACGTCGCCCTCCTTCTTCGCTCACCCTCTTGCTCATCCAAGTAATGTGTTGAGCTTTCTTGTTGGATTAATTGATTGATGCCTTACTCCACCAACGTCGCCACCAATATATACACTACCTCCAAGAGCTAAGGTGGGTCGGGATACCTAGGCCGACCATACAAGTCACTTCATAAAATACAAAAAGATGCGTCCATCCACCCAACTCATTGTTCCGCATGTCGGCTCACCGACTCGTCGGTTTTTCGACTCTTCTATAAACTCGTCGCACATGCTGTTCTATACTTAGTCAATTTTTCCTTTTCATTTTTTCGACTCTTCAAGTAGTTTGTCGCAACTCGTTTTCACACGCTCACCAGGGCACGTTTAACCTAATGCACCCGCTCATTGTTGCAACTTGGCTCGTCGTCTTTAACCGAAGTTCACCACCCCTCCGTCCCTCATCGCACATGCTTAGCTCGTGGGCATGACATCGGGAGATGTGTCCCTGTGGATCATCGGAGAAATTCTTTGAGATGCAAGCCTTTTTTAGAGTGAAAAGATATTTCATCTCTCTAGGCCCTTGGTAGATCCCATGTTAAGATGGATCTAGGCTAGTTTAATTTGGTTGGGTCTGACATCTCCCATGTTAAGATGGATCTAGGCTAGTTTAATTTGATTGGATATCACATCTAACAATCTGTCACTTGAAACCAAATAGAGTTTTGAGTCAATATTTTACTCTTGTTTCTATCGCATTGCTACTAATAATTTCCCAAGTTGTCTTTCATAATGTTTGCATCAGTAGCCAAGGTTCTACAAACCTCCTTGCGACTGCAACAACTCCCATGAATTTTAAGGAGAGGGGTGTTGTGGCCATGACATACATGCATCTTCAGCATGCTCAGATGTTTTTATCATCTCATGTTTTCTCGAACTTTTTTTTTGGTGGCCTGCATATGATAATGATGTGGGTTATTCGACGGTTGTAGGGGAATTTTACAGACAACCCTGCAAGCCCAATCTTTTGTTGTAATTATGATAAGTATGGGAATGTGAGGTTATATCAAGTAGGCAATATTTGTTTGGAGAACAAATTTCAGAGCCGCCTGATAGGCAAGGGCTCTTGACACAGTAATCTTCCATTTAAGAAATTCTATGTCTCCTAATGTCGCGAGGGAGTAGATCGGAAATTAAGGGCTCCTAGCTTGAGGGAGATAAATTGCCCTCTCACCTAGTTTGACTTGAACAAGAGTCTTTTTGAGAAATTTCACTCAACCACAAGTTCACGGTTGGCTACAACCCACATCTGCAAGTTAGAATTGACGTAATTTCATGTCTATGGTTGTTTCAGCTATGCTTCATCGCTTTGGTAAATTGATGGGTTTCTTAAGTTTTCGGATCCTTTTCTAAAATTAAGGAAGTGGTGTGTGGACCAATCTCTTTCCATTCATCCCCTATCCTTTAATGCCTTTGTCAAGTTCTTTGGCTACAAACCTTTAATATTCTTCTTTTGGCTTTTGCTCTCACATGGGTGTGGAATTGTTTGGTTGAAAGTGCTCTTGCTTTCTTAGCCTCCTCTATAGGTACTTAGAGGATATTCTTGTATCTTTGGCATTGGTTTAAGCAAGGGTTTGGCTTCCTTATAGGTTGTAAGAGTTCTCTGGTACCTCCCATGAAGTCTGTTGGGGTGTAACTATCAGAGTGTTTCTTTGGATGTCTTCCTGGTAATTGTATCATTTTGTTGTTATCTTTTCCTATCATTCCTAAACAACGTGGTTAGAGCCAGCAAGGTGCTGAGGAGCGACGAAAAATTTGTAGGCCTCGTTCTAAGATTCAGGGCTAAAAGGTAGCCGTAGCCGCAACTTATTAGGGAAAGATACCTCTGAGCACTCAATTTGATATTCACAGGCTTGACAGGGTTGTCTGCTGAGAACGATATACTTTTTCAGATTTTGCACTAATAGAAATTTCTCATTGGCTCCCAAACCCTGGGTATACCAAATGGAGGAGAAATCAGTACATGAACTTAGTTACTCTTCATTGTTAGTTGAATACCTTATTGGGACAAGTTCTCAAAGAAAAACACCAAGATGTAAATGAAATTATCTCATTTCTCAACGATTTGCAAAGGAATCAATAGAGGATACAACAAATGCCTTAATTGTTCGGTGTTCACTTGGTGTACATGGAAAAACATATACAGTGTGAATTGAAGGTCCCGGTACCCTTGACACTAGATTCGAGAACCTGACTACCATAACCTCATGTGACTCTTAAATGATTTCCTGTGTTGTTTTGAATTTGCTCATTTTCTGATAACTTTAGTTTTGGGAAGCGTAATATTTTTTCTTTGATATAAAAACTTTAATAAATTACTTATTGGCGAACAAATTTGATAAAAATAAGATGATAAAATAACTTTGGTAAATTATGCAGTCGCCCACTTATCTACGACCCCAACTGTAACGCCCTAGCAAATCGGGCAGGTGCACGACGGGCAAACGCTCCTTCGCACGACGGTTGAGCGGTGGGCATGACCCGGGCAGGCGTGCACGACGGTGGGCGGGCGCCCCGCACGACGGGCGGGTGACCCGTGCACGATGGGCAGACACGTTCCAACACCGGGCACGGTCACACGAGGAATGAATGAGTGCGGGCGACCCGTGCACGACGGGCGGACGACCCGGGCGGGCGACCCGTAAACGATGGGCGGGCACCCCAGCGGGCGACCCATGCATAGTGGGAAGGTCACCGGCGAGTTGGCGTGCGGACGCAGCGCGACAGGAAAACGGGCTGGTACGACAAATAAATGAGCGACCCATGGGCGACCCGCCCACGATGGGCGAGCGACCCGAGGGCGACCCGTGCCCGATGGGCGGGCGACCCGAACGACAACACAAATGGTATAGTTGTGTGTAGCACGGGGATAGTTCGACAGCGGGTGGATGCGGTTCGAATGACAGCGGACGGGCGCAGTTCAAACGACAGCAGGTGCGCAGCGGCGAGCAACCCGTGCACGACAGGCGGGCGACCCGTGCATGATGGGGGGGCAACCCGGGTGGGCGACCCGACCATGCGACGAACGGCTGCAGCTATGCGATGATGAAATGCGACGTTAGGACTAAGTGCGATGACACTTAGTGCAAAAAAGAAAAAGGACGAAAGGTTTTATATCTTGGCGTAGAGTGGCTTTGCATATGGCAAAGGCCGACTCACAAAAAGGTTGAAGCATGGCGTTACAACATAATTTATGGGGTCGGCTTTTAAAGCCAACACCCCTCACACTTGAGCTAGCATGCGTATATATATGTGGACGCAAAATCTCATTTGGATCATCAAGCACTTCGCTCAAGACTTCGCATAAGAACAAGAAGTGCGCATTCTTCAGAAGGGTAAATGCGCATGCCTCATGCGCATTAAGGAAAAAAGGAAGTGCGCAATTTGTCTCGGTTGGAGCTTGGCAAGGAGGCTGTGTATGAGTGGGTTTTGTGGAGCAGTTTTATGCAGGGCTTAAAGGAGGAGATCTTGCGTCTCGGTTGAGCGCCCTCCTACTGTAAGGAGTTACCATATGTATTGGAAGGCTGTTCTACGCTACATTGTAAACAATTCTAAGTGTTGGCTTGGGTTTACGCCAGGCACACTTGTATGATGTATTATTGAAAACTATCATAATATATTGTTATCGAGCGAACTTGTTCGGGAGTTGCCCCTCCCTTTACACTTGTGTGCAATTGTTATTGTTCGGTTTAATTGCATATTGGATAATGAATGTGTATGGGCTTCATTAAGTGTAAAGATTAATGCTTTTACTTGGTTGATAAAAATAAACTAAGTATGTTACGTGAAAGGCGTAGTCCATGTGCATGAGTATTGAAAAAAAGAAAGTGTACGGTGGTGCCGCACCTCGCCGGACACGGTTGGAAGACTACCGTAGACCTGGGGGCGTGACAGGTGGTATCAGAGCAGGGTTGCTCATGGATACTTGAACAAGGTTCAGGTGTTGAAGCATATCAGAGCTCGATCTAGAGCTGGTGAGTAGGGTTGCTCATGACGGTCGACAAGGTTCTTGCAGGTGACTTGGGAAGACAGTAAATGGTTGACACTAGGTCGCAGAAAAGCAAGAAGATGGCGGCTAACTCTCAAGCTGGGTCTAGTCATACGATGAAGGACGCAGTGAAAGATACTACTCTTGGGTTCATGGAAAGGGTAATTGAAAGGATGGAGACTTTGGAGAATTCTTGGAACCAAGATGTGGACTCGCTTACTAAGGAGCGAGAAACCATCTCAAAGGTCAAGGAAGAACTTGAAGAACCCCGTACACAGCATGATGAGCTCAAGACATAGTATGAGTACACTGATTTTTTGTGTACACAACTTGAAGGAAGGGTCAAAGAGGTTGAAGAATTAAGGGATCAAGGTCTTGCAAAGATCGTGAACTTGAAAGGAACTCTTAACAAAACAAGTAAAGCTCTTGATGAAGCCAAAGACGAGATTGCGGTATTGAAAAGGGTCGTGAGACACAACTCAGGTGGAGGGGTGCCTCATGTAAAGGTCAAGGAGCCGAAATCTTATGATGGTACAAGGAGCGCAAAGATTCTTGGCAACTTCCTATGGGACATGGAGCAGTACCTGGAACGATTGAGTCTACTTGATGGGGAGGCGAAAGCTAAGGTGGCCGCTCAATTCCTGACAAATGATGCCAAGATGTGGTGGCGAAGGAGGATGGATCAGATTATCAATGGTAATGCTGATGACATCACTTCGTGGGAGGACATGAAGAAAGCTTTGCAGTCCCATTTCAGTCCCCAGGATGAACCATGGGAAGCAAGGACGAAAATTAAGTTCATCAAACAAACCGGAAGCCTACAAACATATCAGCGAGAGTTTTCAAGTGCAGCTCTGGAACTTCCCGACATGGTAGAGAGGGACAAAGTCTTCAATTTTATTATTGGGTTGAAGCCTTGGGCCCGTAATGAGGTGAAGAGACAGAAAATTAGAATGCTTGAAGAGGCTTTTGCTGCGGTCGATAGACTAGTGGACCACTATGATGAGACTTGTAATGAGAAAAAGAAGTCTGATAAACTGAAAGAAAAGAAGAAGGATGATGCTTCAAAGTCGGATGATAATCCGAAGGAGAAGAAGCCTTTGAAATGTTGGCTATGCGCAGGACCACATGTGGTTAAGAATTGTCCCTCTAAACCAAAGGTCGCCGCTGCCGCACAATCTGATGAGGATGACAATGCTTCTGTAGGGATGATGCAGATACTTGGTGCCTCTGCTACTATGGAAGTGACCTCTAGAAGGGATCCGGAAAGAAACAGGTTGGAATATGTCCAAATGAAGATTGGCGATGCCGAGGTACTCACTATGGTCGATAGTGGGGCTTCACACAACTTCATGAGTGAAGATACTGCAAGGAGACTTGGGCTGAAATTTGTACCGATAAAGGCACAGATGAAGACAGTAAATTCTCCTCTGATGGCAATTCTTGGTATGGCTGAAAAAGTAGACATTACACTTGGTGAATGGACCGGAAAAGTGGACTTCACCATAGTGCGGATTGATGACTATGAGGTCGTATTGGGGATGGAGTTCATGAAACAGTTTGAGGCTATGGTTGTACCACATCTGAGGAAACTCTTCATTTATGATGGAAAGGAAGATGTGCCCATTGGTGTTCCAACCATTGGTATAACAAAACCTGATCATAAGTTAGGAGGAATGCAGATGGAAGATAAGGAAAAGGCGAACAAGCGATTGTCTACTGTTGAGGCAAAGCTTGTGGAGCAGTCATTAGTCATCCGATCACTTTCAGATAGCATCTTAGACTTATCAAGAAGGCTAGAGCTAGTAGAGGACGATGATGATAAGGACGAGGTATATGTGAGATCGAACATCCAGAGGGAAGATCGGGAAGCATATCTACGACGGATGGAGGTTGAAGATCCTGATAGATGGATCAAGCTGATTAGTAAGGGAGAGCCTCCTGGCTCCTCTCTCTTCACATCTTCTTAGATGACATAGAGGATGGGGCTCATTGTTGGCTGCTCAAGGCAGTGAGCCCTCAACATGTTTGAGCAGGCATGATGATCCTGACATGCTGCAGAAAAATGGGGTTTCCATGGACCTGGGCATGGGATTGTGAAGATGAGTGTTGACACATGATCAAGGTGTGTAGCACTTGTTGATATGCATGGGCAGTTGCACATGGAGTTGATGACCTGATGGAGATAGAGCCTTATATATGTTGCAGAGATGTTTGCCTTATATGGAGGGGTCTACATCATGGTTGATGACGGTCTTGGTAGAGAGCTACCGGGATGGTGTGTTGTTGGGATGACAACGTTTGCTGGTGGAGGAGAGTGTAACGCCCTAGCAAATCGGGCAGGTGCACGACGGGCAAACGCTCGTTCGCACGACAGTTGAGCGGTGGGCACGACCCGGGCAGGCGTGCACGACGGTGGGCGGGCGCCCCGCACGACGGGCGGGCGACCCGTGCACGATGGGCAGACACGTTCCAACACCAGGCGCAGTCACACGAGGAATGAATGAGTGCGGGCGACCCATGCACGACGGGCGGGCGGCCCCGTGCATGACGGGCGGACGACCTGCGGCGGGCGACCCGTGCACGATGAGCAGACACGTTCCACATCGGGCGCGGTCACACGAGGAATGAATGAGTGCGGCGACCCGTGCACGACACGGCGGGGCGACCCGTGCACGACGGGCAGACGACCCGGGCGGGCGACCCGTAAACGATGGGCGGGCGCCCCGGCGGGCGACCCGTGCACAGTGGGCAGGTCACCGGTGACTTGGCGTGCGGACGCAGCGTGGCAGGAAAATTGGCTGGTGCGGCAGATAAACAAGCAACCCATGGACGACCCGCGCATGATGGGCGAGCGACCCGCGCCCGATGGGCGGGCGACCCGAACGACAGCACAAATGGCACAGTTGTGTGGAGCGCGGGGATAGTCCGACAGCGGGTGGATGCGGTTCGAATGACAGTGGACGGGCGCGGTTCAAACGACAGTAGGTGCACAGCGGCAGGCGACCCGTGCACGACGGGCGGGCGACCCGGGTGGGCGACCCGACCATGCGACGAACGGCTGCAACTATGCGACGATGAAATGCGACGTTAGGACTAAGTGCGATGACACTTAGTGCGAAAAAGAAAAAGGACAAAAGGTTTTATATCTTGGCGTAGAGTGGCTTTGCATATGGCAAAGGCCGACTCACAAAAAGGTTGAAGCATGGCGTTACAACATAATTTATGGGGTCGGCTTTTAAAGGCAACACCCCTCACACTTGAGCTAGCATGCGTATATATATGTGGACGCAAAAGCTCATTTGGATCATCAAGCACTTCGCTCAAGACTTCGCATAAGGACAAGAAGTGCGCATTCTTTAGAAGGGTAAATGCGCATGCCTCATGCACATTAAGGCAAAAAGGAAGTGCGCAATTTGTCTCGGTTGGAGCTTGGCAAGGAGGCCGTGTATAAGTGGGTTTTGTGGAGCAGTTTTATGCAAGGCTTAAAGGAGGAGGTCTTGCGTCTCGGTTGAGCGCCCTCCTACCGTAAGGAGTTAGCATATGTATTGGAAGGCTGTTCTACGCTTACATTGTAAACAATTCTAAGTGTTGGCCTTGGGTTTACGCCAGGCAGACTTGTATGATGTATTATTGAAAATTATCATAATATATTGTTATCGGGCGAACTTGTTCGGGAGTTGCCCCTCCCTTTACACTTGTGTGCAATTGTTATTGTTCGGTTTAATTGCATATTGGATAATGAATGTGTATGGGCTTCATTAAGTGTAAAGATTAATGTTTTTACTTGGTTGATAAAAATAAACTAAGTATGTTTATGTGAAAAGCGTAGTCCATGTACATGAGTATTGAAAAAAAAAAAGTGTACGGTGGTGCCGCACCTCACCGGACACGATTGGAAGACTACCATAGACCTGGGGGCGTGACACCAACCCCTAACCAGAAACAAGAAATAATAAAAATAAAAATAAAAAATAAAAAATCACTCCCAATCAAATATCCGAAAACAAAACCATCCAAGTTTCTTACCCTTTGAATTTACCTTTATAGAGAGAAAGCCAATGGCGGAGCCCAATCCCCACCATGCTTCTCCGCTTTGAATTTTTTTTTCATAGTCAATGGTAGATTCAAATCCAAAAAAAAAAATCACTCAGATCAAATATCGGAAACACAACCATACGCTTTGAATTTGTCTTTATACAGTGAAAGTCAATGACGGAGCCCAATGCCTACCATGTTTCACGGCTTTGAATTTTCTTTTTCATAGTCAATGGTAGACTCAATTCCACTATTATAGTCAATGGTAGATTTCATCCCACATTCCGCGTTTTCTTGGAAGTTCATGGAAAAAATGGGAATATTAATGGAGTTCTCCATTTGCACATCCAGTCTATCTAAATAACTTCAAGGAATTCAATTACAAATTCAGTGTATCGAAGTATCTGGAACAGAGTGAAGAATTCAAACTCCTGAAGCCGATTGAACCGTTAGAAAGCAGGTTAGGGAAATAATGAATTATGCGAAGCCTTATGATCGCAAGGACAGATCTCGTCATCAAATTAGAAAAGATCGAGAGGAGGGTGTTGGGGTCATGCTCTGTCCTGAGACGGAAATGAAGATGAAAGAATTAATCGGCTGCATGTTACTTATCCTCACTCTATGGATGCCTCTGCATCTCTTAGGAGCTCAGGAAACTGATATAGCAGATCCAGTTTGGGAAGACTGTGGGGATACCGAATATATAGATGGCGGGGATTCCAGCATAGTCTAATCCAGGTTTTGGAATCATTGTTGGGGAACGCTTCTACGAATCGGAGGGGCAGGACAGCAATAGCCCTGTTTATGGGTTCGTCCAGTGCAGAGGAGATTTAAAATCCTCCGATTGCAAATGGCGGGCATCGACGGCGAACAAAAGCCTTCTTGAGAAATGCCACACCACCTCTGGATTCATTCATGTAGAGGGCTGCTTCTTACGTTACGACAATCACAATTTTTACAACGATTATGATGAGAGTAGTGAGTTTACGAAAATTTGTAACAATGATATTGCAAGCAAATATTACCGTGGAGGCTCTGTCAAAAGTTATCGAAAAAGCTGAGCGGGGTCACACACATTTTGCTACAGATAAATTTGAAACCGGTAATCCGGATATCAGGGAAATCTACAGCCTAGCCCAATGTTGGGATCTGTCGCCAACAAACTGCCAATCCTGCTTAGCTGCCGGTCGGTCAAATATATCCGGCCCTGGTCGGATATCCCAATCCGACGACGGATGCGAATCTGGAGCTCTTGGAGCACGCTACTTAAGTCTGAACTGCCTTTTGCGTTACGAGATTTATAGCTTTTTCAACACTTCCATCATCCCGTCACCACCACCGCCAACGCTGATCCGGCCCCCACCACAACAACCGACGGAAATTCCTGCAGTATCCGGTATCGGTTTTCTCATATAGTTTAAACTTTACAATGATGAGTGGTATGGTGATTTTGTTCATTTTCTGAAATAAGACATCCAATTTACTAAGGCTTCAAATGTGAATTTGCAGGCCCCAAAAGATCTAATGTGCGTGGGATAACTGTGGGTGTAGTAGCTGCTACGATTGGATTAATGACAGTCATAGGCCTTTGGAAGTGGAACGTTTGCTGTCGTCGAAGATCTAGGGAATGGATCTCTCGAACCAGAGGTCCTGAAATTGCTAAACCATTAGTGTGCGCTTCATAAACTTGTGCCTTGTGAACTGCTCATGTATTTCTTTACCACGAAATAAATAGATGCGTTGTAAATTTTTTCTCAGGTGAAGGACGAGAAATTAATTTATCGCCTAGTATAGCTAACCCTGAACTTATATTCAAGTACGACATACTGAAAGAGGTTGCGTCCAATTTTAATGAAGAGAACAAACTTGGCGAGGGGGTTTTGGATCCGTCTTTAAAGTGAGCGCTCGATATCATTGCCTTATGTCGAATTAGATATTTGGAATCTTCAGCTTCCATAAAGAATATAGATAATTTTGAAGCTTACTGATGTGCTGTAGGGCTTTCTACCTGATGCAAGAGAGGTTGCAATTAAACGGCTGAATATAAATTCAAAGGCAAGGAGACACTGAATTTCTTAATGAAGCAAATCTAATCAGTCGTGTTCAGCACAAGAATCTAGTAAAATTGCTTGGTTGCTCCGTTAAAAGCTTAGAGAGGCTACTAGTTTATGAATACCTCCAGAACGGAAGTCTCGACAAGATTCTATTCGGTAGCTTCTCTTTCTTTGACCACTTAAGCCCTACCTGGACCCTGGATTTGTTCTATTTTTTTAATATAGCTTGCCAACATTTTTACTTCCTGTCATGCAATTATTGCAGATAGAACAAAACGCCATTTACTTGACTGGAGAGGCAGGTGTGAAATCATGGTTGGAACTGCACGTGGGCTGGCCTATCTTCATGAGGAATCTGAGATTCGGATCATCCATAGAGATATTAAAGCAAGTAATATTTTACTTGATAATAAATACAGACCCAAAATAGCAGATTTTGGTTTAGCCAAACTTTTCGGAGAAGATCAGAGCCATGTCAGCACTAGAATTGCAGGAACTCTGTAAGAATTCGCTTTGCGTTTCTGTGTCTTGATGTCCCCCAACTTTATTTTATTTAATAAATTATAGGAAATGAACCAATTAAAATTCACATATTTGAGAAAGCATCATTTAATTTTACGAGTGTTAAGATAGGTTGATTTCATTGTGCAGTGGTTACATGGCGCCTGAGTACGCCTTATGCGGGCAGTTGACAGAGAAAGCAGATGTATTCAGTTTTGGAGTACTTGTTCTGGAGATTGTCAGCGGAAAAAAGAATCAGAGTTTGATTTAACACATGGTGTTTCTCCTGGAAGCGGTATGGTTGATGTGGATCCCATATTTACAGTACAAATTTCCTAAACGCCAATATAAATGGACTCCTGCTGACTAATGTTTTATGTTTTGTTAATGTTTGTCATTTACCAGATATGGAGACTATATAAGGAAGATAGAGCATTAGAACTTATGGATCCCTCATTGGAGGGCAGTTATTCGTATGATGAAGCGATGAGAGTGATTAAAATTGCTCTTCTATGCACTCAAGGAGCTGCATCGTTGCGGCCTTCAATGTCCCGCGTGGTGTCGATGCTGACGAGTGAGCGAGAACATCTGTCTTCGCCTACGAGGCCTGTTTTCATAGATGTGGATAATGTGGCCAAATCTCACCAACTTCCTGACAAAGCATCTAGCAGTACAGCAATTCCTTCCAACAAACATTCCGATAGCGGTTCTGGAGCTGTCGATTCTTCATCTGACACCCTGGAGCCGAGGTGAAAATTAGCCAACGTTTAGGTTGTAAAATTTACGTAACTTATTGTCCACGGGCAATGAGTAGAGATATTACTATTACGGGTGAATGGTAGTGGCTGCCATTCATGTTTGCCATATAGATAAAGCTGATATGGCTAATAAGGAGTAGTCTTTAATTCAGAGTTTTCACTGATTTTTAGCTAAAATTTAATTTTTCTTTATATTTCTAGCTGGAATTTAGCTAAAAAAAATTGTGGTCAAATTTTGATTTGTATTATTTAAATTGATTTTTTGTTTTTATATATAGATTTAGTACCCTCAAAAAATTTTGTATTTCAACTATGAAGAGTTCACTCCTAAAACTTGTGATTTCAATGAATAGTCATCAAATTTTAAACCAATTAGATCAGAAAATAAACAGAGAATTTTTTCAAAGAATTACCTTCTTAACTCATAATACATAGTGGATAAATGATATACATTACATTTTTATATACCCTATTATTTTATTTTTTAATTTTTATAATATGAGAAAAATCTATTATAATTCAGTTATTAAATTAATAGTGAAAGAATCGTTATTAATTTTTATTCAAAAATACAAGTTAATTCATTAATGTTATTCAATAAAACCCAAACCCACATTAAAAATTAACTTATCGATTGTTTATAAAAAGCCAACTTTCACTCTTGCCCATAACTCTACATATTAAACCATGATCCCATCAAAATAATTTAATATATAAACAAAAACCATTTAAAACATATAACTAATTTTTTTATTTATTTCCTTATATTTAGAGGATAACAAAAAAAACACAACCAGATCTTTACTTATTTCGTTTTATATAAACAAATTCTTAAATTAAGAAAATAATTTTAAATACTAACCCAAACATATGCTACTTTTATTTATCTGTATAAAGAGCATTTACTCATCCTACAGCGTGTCACTCGTTGAGGCTGAGTTTACATATAGTTAGTTGGACCAGAGTTAAGTTTACTTAAAATGTTTATGATTTTATATTTATTAAGTTTGGTGTATATATAACTATAGTTAAATCGTTGTAATGAGAAATAATGAGAGAGAGTGAGAGAATCAAATTTATATTTAATAGAGTTATTGAGCAGTTCACATGTTTCGTTTAAATTGTATGTTTTTTGCTCCTCTTCCTTCCTTTCCATCAATGTTAACACATGAAAATGCATATATTTTTATAAATTCTTCTTTACTCCGCCAATAACTGTAATTTTCTTTTATACTGACTGATTCCTTACAATGTATATATCAAATAAAATAAAATAAGGAATGTTACTTTCAGTTAGCAGTCCTTTTTATGCTCTTTCTCGGAAAGCATAGCGGTTCGTAAAAGTCACAGAGACGACAATCAAGAATTGAAGTGGGGCATAGAGATGAAGAAAGTGTGAGGAAATTCTTCGATATGCACCAACCCTCTGTAATATTCGTGAGAAGCCAATGTAAAGTGATTGGAGAAGACTACACATAAGGAAAATCGGCGAAGATATATGAAGTAACGTGGGAAAAATGTGTGGGATGAATTCCATGAAAAGGCATGGAAAATAGAGACG
>APFE030365781.1:0-12131 GCA_000404065.3 Pinus taeda | reverse complement strand
ATCGTTTGCTTCATCACCATTATGCACATGCGATCTGAATGCTCCCATCTAGCAATATCAGCCTTCTCTTGAGGAGTTACCTCACTCTCTTTATTAGGCTTGGGGTGATCAAATCTCAGTGCTGTATCCAATTGCATGATCCCTAAGACTAATTTCATCTTTTCCTCCCACTGTTTGAAATTGTTCCCCATGAGGGGCTTAATCTGACTTAGACTTGACATTATGTTTGGATCTGAAAAAAAAAAAATTCAAGAACAAGGAAATAAGTTAGATACGATGCGTCACGATTTGATCCTTAATCATAATTCTAAAATCTATCTAAAGGCATGTGTAAAACTATTTGCTCCATTAAAACTTTAGCCAAAACACCATTCAGTAATGAAACACCTTTGGGTGCAATCATTACCTTCAGGCACTTTGGTGTAGTGAATAAAGTACAAACATGCAACCTTTTTTTTTTTGTCAATCTACCTTTGGGTCAGACTAACATATCCATGAACTAACGACCAGGCCAGTCCATGTGTGTTGCAACTTATTTTTTATACACTACCCTTATGCACCAAACAACTTAGCAGGCGCCAACCCTCCTTTGGGAAAGCTAACACCCACGTCCATTGCCAGCACGTCATTTCAACTTGTCATGAGTCATCCTTGCAATCGTCTTACAAAGAGCGGTTCGTTTGCGAACATCAATGCTTGACTCATGCGAAAACGACACATGTATACTTAAAAAAACCTTTAGTTAGATTCCAAAATTAGTAAAACTTTAGCAATTTCTACAATGATTACCTTTTAGAAATGCTTAGAGAATACTAAATAATCTATTTAGAGAATACTAAATAATTTTATGGTTGCCATGATTAGCATCATTGTGATAAAAATCTGAATTTAGTATTATATCAATAATTAACGTTAATACAAATTTTATGCCATAATTAGCATTATTGTGATAAAATCTGAATTTGGTATTATATCAGTAATTAACGTTAATACAATTTTTTATGCCATAATTAGCATTATTGTTGATCAAATTTAGAATTCAGTATTATACCCTTTAATTGGTGTTAATACCAATTTTAAATAATATCTAAATCCTAATAATTAGCCTAAATATAGCATAATATATATAGTAATTATAGTAATTATAATTATTATAACCTAAATTACAATCACTTACAATTACTCACAATTACTCTACCATATTTTCGCTTACAAGTGATATTTTGCCAGACACATTCAAAGCTTGCAGAATTGACACATATAAACCCTAATGCGAATGGCAAACATGAAAAGTGACCACACAACCGGTGCATGAATTGGATTGGATAGAGCACATCGTTGTTCTTATATCAAAAGAAAAAACAGAAAAATCCTGCTCACTTCAGATTGGCTCATAAATAATGAAAGAAAATCTGTCTTTTTAAACTTCCCCGTGAATTAACTTTGATATGAATAAAAAATAAAGATAAAACTTCTAAAAGGAAAATACGCCCACACCATCAAAGCGAAAGTCAACAAGTTTCATTTCCTCACATAGATATTATAGTAATACTGGCTGAGAAAAAAAATGCAAGTAAGATATCAGAAAAATAGAAGCATCCTAAATACCCCCATCTCTGAAGAATCGCGATACATAAGGAAAAAGATGAAAGCTAATTTTTAAAAATTCATGCATTCACTTTACAAATATCCTAATGAAATCATCAGGTGTGGATAAGCACTTATAAATGCTTTATGTCCTTCTACATACCCAGCCAGCGAGGTTTATAGCTGGAGCCTTCAGGTAACTAGGCCATCAGCATAAACTCTACTTTCAGTATAATGCTTTTGGAGTAACATGATGAAGCACATTAAAGACTTTGAATCCTAACGCATAAGGTCCAACTTTAATAAAACAGCAGGCACCAAAACTTCCTTTGATCATGACACAGGCTTAGCCTGGATGAGCCATGTTAATTATTCTTTAGTTGCATAATGCATTCCCCTTTGAACAGATAGACGAGACTTTTTAAGTCGTTGCCTCAACTGCATTACCTAAGTATCTATATTTCTTTTTCAAAAAAGGCTAAGCATGCTCATAAATAGGAATATGTATAAAAAACCAACCCAAACATGGTTGCTACTGATAAGCCAGAGATGCAGCTTAACAGTTAATATATGGTTAGATGTTAGCATCTGACATCAAATGACACGAAATAATAGTGTTAAAAAAATATCAGAAGCCGAGGTTGATATCTAATCTTCTGAATAACATCCATGCAGACCAATGGATTATTATGAAAAAAAAAAGTAATCATAAACCATAAGCCGAACGATAACCAAAAGCTCTAGTTCAAACTTTGCATATGCTATTTAAAAAAAAAATACCAGTATAAGATCTAAGCCAGAGATGCAGCTTGATAGATCAATTGACGGGAATAACAACAGTCTTTGGCTTCTGGGGTTCGGGTGGAGGAACCTTGGGCACAGCGACAGTCAAAACCCCGTCCTCACAGAGCGCAGAGATCATTAAAACCGAAATAAACTGCAATTCTTACATAAGGGTGCTCTGATACCACTTGTAGGATTTACTTTGTGGGTTTTACTAATTACTTTAAACCCTAACCAAGATCTACTCCTTTGTAAGAAATTAAAATTAATGCACAGCGGAAATTACTTTCCATCTTCAAAGGCTCCTGGTCTTGAATTGAGTTATTGGCTCTTGAATCCTTCCAAGAGCTTGCAATCCTTTTCTCTGGCTATCCTTGATAGAGTATCAAGTCTTCAATGGAGAAGACAATTTTTCTGAGTGATTGCAAGCCTTGGAGACTTAGCCCTTTTATAACAGTGCAAAACCCCAATCCTAGGGCAGCCGAAATTTAGCTGAAACAAGTCTGTCAAGAAATCTGGATAGCCGAAATTTAGCTGTCAAGAAATCTGGACAGCCGAAATTTAGATGTCAAGAAATCTGGATAGCCGAAATTTATTACTGCTATTATTTTAATCAATTATAATCGGTCCATTAACAATTATAATTGATTAACACTATTCTATATGTATTTGTATCCAAATCCTTATTTAAATACGTATAATGCCATGACTTAATTAATCACATTATTTGGCATATTTTAATCATTATATAAATGTAATCTTGCTGACAGTATTTGATATCATAATCATAATGCACGTATCGCCAACCTAATTATTGTAATTAGACGTCTCTAAATCCAACAAGGCACTCTACTATGATCTCATAGATAGAGTCCATAGTGACACATGGCCTTAAATATTGGATGGTAACGGAATTCGGCTTTTGGCTTCCATTCATGGAAGAGCCACGGGAGACGCCATTGCTATCAAAGCAGCGCAGGATGGAGGATGCTGCGTGGTAGACAATAACATGGTTTGTATCTATGATTGGACCATGGAGGAGCTACAACCCCTCAATCTTGATTACCATATCGTTAACAACATGGGTTTTCTGAATCCCAATGCCTCGTAATCGACACTTGCGTCAGTGTGGATAAGCTCAGCCATGACGACATGGCGAGCTTCAATACCAAAATGAGAAAGCTGCAACATAGATTCCAGGCGTGCCATCATGGCGACCAAAACAAAAATTTCAGGAGCACTCGCTAATAGAAGCCACAGTCACGTGTACACTAGCTGCAGAGGGTTAAATGCCGAATACGGAGTAGGGGTGTGGGATCAGAGTATAGGTGAGCAAGTGGATTTCATGTACGATTGGCCCCTGTAGGGAACGTACAGTGGCTTCCCAAGAGAAATCTCCTCCTGGGGGCATCTCTGTATCCTTGTCGTGGACAAACTACCATCGATTACTTATGCCTTTGATAGAGTCTCTCAGTAAAGGAGAGTCTAACTTCCAAGTTAGAACCACCGGACCAGTTCTGAAACTTTTAAATCATAAAAAAGAAACCTGGGATTGAAGTTTACTATCAATGGTGTTCATACTGAGAGACGTGAGTGGAATGATTTTTTTTTATCTATGAATGAATGATGAGAGCTCGTATAATGCCACAAGTTCATGTGTAGTATACACCTTTGTATATTTTGCCACCGGGCAGTGCTACAACGCAATCTAAAAGTTCGTAGAATAAAGTGAGTAAATGTGAAATTTCCCTAATTCAGTGTCAACTACGACCAAATAGACGTAAGCTCGGGGGCAACAAAACGAGTTGTGGATGATAGGTTGCAAATATGAAGATGATAGATGGTGGAAATATGTTGAGAATAATGAAACTTTGAAATTTGACACTAATTACAATTTGTTGATCGAACCTTCTTATAAATTCCAACGGTTGAGGGAAAATGTCTATAAGGAATTATTAATGCTGCAAAATATATTTTCTCTTCCACGGAAGACGAGTTTCGCATTCCTGTTGCAAGGCCGCTGGGAAAAACAAGATATGGGAGTACTGTCTTATGTTTTCATATGCTTACCCTGACAAAAACTTACGAGGCATTAATGGTAAAGGCAAGCACTACAACAAACATTAGTATTTATAAATGCATTTATGTCATTCAAATTGAAATCAAGATATCACTTGATAAATGAGTTTTCTTAACTTTTTGCAAACTATATTTATTTAATATTTATTCTATTAATAATGAGTTTTTTTTGAAGGTGACAAAACTTATTAAACTCAGGGTCAAACCAATAGTGAGGACAACTATCTCTGGCTACGCCACCTGTAATAACCCGTTGGTGGTCTGTAGGGGAGCAGGTTTCACTCCTGCCAAATGCTTCTGAGTCTTGGGCCATTAACCTGTTTCCTTATCTCCGAGGAAGACGAGCTCTTAACCAAGTAAAAGCAGTTTTTTTTGACAGAAACGATTAGTTTGATATATTGATTCTCGGCAGAAATGCCTCATTTCAGGATACAATAAGATAAGCAGAACTCAGATTACTGCATACTCCAGTGATTAATAATAAAAAAATTTATATTTAGTAATTTTGTTTTCCAAAATAGTATTCTAAAATTTTCATTTTTAAGATATATCTTTACATATCTTTACACATTTAGAAACAACTGCTCGTTAATATTCATCCCCAAACTTCTTACTTATATACAGTAATGCTGTCATATTCTTCTAATATTTTCGATGAAATCTTGCAGAATGGAATCTCTCCAGACGACTGCACTTACAATTCCATGATACAACTTTCTTATTTACGGCCTTTTGAGACGCTGAAAAAATGACATGATTCACATAGAATCTAAACTCGCAACAATTAAACTCTGTTGGGTGATTTTTGTTCAATGGAAAAATACCAAAACCAAACATTAACTGAACACAGAGTCAATGCTCTGTTTCCTTTGCTCAGGATCTTTTTGCACAGAGGACCCTTTCAAAAAAATAGCTGAGAACAGAGTATTTCACCACCATAAAAGATTTCCATCCATTAAAATAAAAACACTAATACATATTCATCTTCTTTGCTGAGAGGGATTTACCAAAAACAACATTCAACCAAAACTCTGTTTTCACCTGAGAATTTACTGAGACATATTCATCCTCTTTCACTCAGAGGGATTCACCAAAACATTTTCACAAAACTTACTTTGCCTCCTATGAAATTTTACACCACTGTGTAAATATTTCATTTACATTCACTGTTGTGTGAAAACAAAACTTACAGAGATTTACACATTTACCCTTTCACTGCTGTGTGAAACAATTCATGGTTTCACATACTTGCCCATGGTTTTTCTTCTTTCACTTCTTTTCCTACTCCTGCACTGCTGTGCATTCCTTTTTTTTACATCACATTACAAACCAAAAAGAAATCTTTACTCTGCTGCTGCATTCTCTTTTTACATTTCAATCCCAAAGAAAATACATTCATGCACACTCCTGTGCATTCCCTTGCATTACAATGTATGTTCACTCTGTGTTTTCATTCGCTGCTGCGAATACAGGTTTTTCCTCCTCTCCGTGTGCAACTCACACTTTTCATTACAATCCCCAATCCCCTGGTTTACCATTGGCTGCTGCAAGCCCACTTCATCACATCCCCGTGTACAATGCAATACAACATTTTTCACATTACAATCCCTGTATGTAATTCTCAGAACTTTTACGGTGCTGCAGACCCTGTTTTTGTTTACTCCCTGCCACACACTAAACTCAGCCTCCCCGTGTGTAATACTCATAATACGCAACATAAATGGAGTCAACGCCTATAAAAAAATGACATACCATTCATATGTAATTTAATGAATCTTACATACCCCATGCTCCCGTATAAAATAAATGCCACGGGCCGTAAAAAAAATTAAATACCTTACCAAAGATATGTCATAAAATTAATCATAGGGTATGGTCCATAATTTATTTCATGCTGCATTTAATTTATTAACAGGTCCGTATACCTTCCTCATGATCAGACGGCAGACAGTCTTTGAGCTGATCCGACGGATATCGGATAGGGTGATCTGACCGAACTTTACTTCACGCGATGTTTTAATGTTGACCGTATGCACCTTGGAGCGATCAACGGCGGAGGATGCACGAGCAGATCGGACGGAGGAAATTAATATTGAAAGGCCTGTTTTGACTGAATGTTACCTTCCGAAGTGTCAGGTGCTTACGTCATGGCAGTCCACATGGCTGCACCATATCGCGTCGGAGCCCCTCGTCGGAATGTTCCGTCGCCGGAGAGCTGGCCCAATAGGTTTCAGGCGGCCGGTTTCTGTTTGCAGCTGGGTGGTTTGCCGCGCGCCTTAACTGCTGGCCTGCGCACAAGGGAAATTACCAATTCCAACACTCCCCTTTAATTTCACCTGCTGGGCATTCGGTCCTACCCAAACACTTTCTCAACTCCTTGACATGCTGTTGTTGCAAAAGAGTCTTCCTCTTAACAGAGGGATTCACCACTGTCCATGTTGAAAAACATCTTCCTCTAAACTAGAGGGATTCACCTGTCTATGCTAAAAAGCATCTTCCTCTTCACAGAGGGATTCTCCAAAGACAACAAATCTTCTTCTTAACAGAGGGATTCACTAACACTGCTGCAGATGCAGTTCCACAAACAACAAAATAGTCTTCCTCTTAATAGAGGGATTAACTTGAAACTGTGCTTAAGAGCACCTTCCTCATGACAGAGGGATCCACCATAAAAATGTGCTGAAGAACACCTTCCTCTTGACAGAGGGATACACCTGTGACTATGCTGAAAAGCATCATCCTCTTGATAGAGGGATTTCCCATGTGTATGCTAAAAAGCATCTTCCTCTTGACAGAGGGATTTACCTTGACACTGTGCTGAAAAGCACCTTCCTCTTTAATAGAGGGATACACTAAGAACTTCACTTCCTCTCACTGAGGGATCACTGCCACACACTGCTTTAGATGCAGTTTCAAAACAAAACATTCATTGCACTGTTGTGCACACTCATTACCTTGTTCTTTTATGCTGCTGCATATTCTCTGCTGCACTGTTGTGCCATTTTCTTTGCTGCGTCTACCCCACACTGCTGTGTCTACACTTGCTGTTGTGTCGTTGCACTTCACTTACATTTCTTTGCAAACTCTGCATTGTTGTGCATTCTTCAAAGACAGAATGCTCAATCTTTTCTGGAACAATTACTCTGTCCCACTTTACAAATTTACACTGCTGTAAAGGAAAAAATTCTTTTCCATCTGCTGCTGTCCATTACCTTTCATTTCTTCAACAAAACTTCATGCTGCTGCATTTTCTTATGCATTGCTGTGTAAAAACACATTTCTTCACTCTCTTTTAGTTCTGGTTCCATTTTCTTCGCACTACTGTGCTTCTCCTTCTTGCCATCACACTGCTGCCTTTTCTTATGCACTGTTGTCCATGCCCATAACCATAGACTCTGTCATCCTTGGGTTTTTATTTGCTGCTGCGTTGCCTCTGCAATTTGCACTGTGGCTGCCTTTTGTTTCATCATACTGTTGTGTGCCCATACACTAACTCTTTACTCTCCATTACTTGCATATAGAGAGAAATCATCCTCACGCTGTTTTGCGCTGCATTCTCCACACAACAAAAATTACCACGGGCTGCTGCCTTTTCTTTTTACACCTTGCTTCACACACTCTTAGTCTTCATTCATTTTTTTTAAACAATGCACTGCTGTGCAGTTCCTTTCAATTTTTTGCTGCCACACATTATCACTCACCCATGTGCATTAATAATCTGCTGTCCCTGTTTCTCTTTATGCATTTCTTTGCATGCTGCATTGCATATGAAGAAAAACATTACATTTTTTTTACTGCTGTGTATTGTACTCACTCTGCTGTGAGTATGTTCTCTCACATTACATAGAAGGAAACTACCTTCCATTGCTATGCATTTCAATGCATGTGTTCCATAACAAAAAATTCAAAAACTGTTGTTTTATGTTCTATCTTCCCACTGCTGTGAGGGTCTCCATGCTTTGCATACTTTCTTATTGCGCTGCTGCACTTCACATTTGAGCGCTGCCACTTTTTCTTCTCTGCTTTTATGGTAGATTTAACTTCATATTTTTCCCTTATAAAATGTCTTCATCAAAGAGTGACTGTTAAGACAGTTCAGCAACAAAAAATTACAAGCTCCCCTTTAATGTGTGCTTGTTTTCTTTTGGCAGACTCTTCTCAAAACAAATTTAGATCCACTAGGGAGTTCAAGGGATTTTCAGATTGTCTTTCCTTCCTTCTCCATACTTGTGTAACTTTCTTCTTTTGCATGGGTCTAGCTTGTGTAAGATCCCATGTCAAGTTACAATCTCGTGCCATATGCCCAATGTTTATGACACTTGAAAATTCCATTGTTTATGATAATCATGATTTTTTCTTGTGAAATTATTTCTTGGAGATTGTCGGGGACCACAACATCTATCTCCATGAAATGCTCTACAGTCTTTTGCCATATGACCAAAGTTTGAGCAAGAATAACAATAACAAAAAAATGAACTTTGGTACCTGGGAGATGGAGGTTTCCTTGATGTACTTCTGAAGCCTTGCTGCCTTGAGATCCTTTGATGATCACCATTGCCTCTTGCCTTTTTGCCATCAGCTACAATTCTTCTTGGAGCTGGTTTTCTACTTGGAGCAGGATTTCTTCTATGGCAGCCTTCATTTTTCTCCTTGCCTTTGCTGGAACTAGGAGCATCACCATTTCTTTCTGGCTTCTTCACATCTCCTTTGCTTAAAGCATTTTCATCCTTGTTTGAGGATTCACCTACATACCCAAGTCCTGATTTATCAGAGGGAGATCTGTGATAGCTGAGCATGTCATCCAAAGCTTGAGAGCTCTTCATGATCTTGTTCATCCCTTCAACCTTCTTCCTGAGGAGGACAATCTCCTCTTCCAATCTCTCACACTCAGCATTCTTCTTTGTAAGTTGTCCCTCAGTTTCTTCCTTGCTACGAGTAGCTTCAGCTGCTACTATTTTAAGAGAGATTATATCTGACTTCATTTTGGAGAGTTCTTCATTCTTTGCTTGACTGCTCTCCATTTTCTTCTCAGCTTCTTGTGCCTGCTTCTTGGCTTCTTGTGCCTGCTTCTTGGCTTCTTGTAGATCAGACTTAAGGGAGGATACCTCTACCTTGTACTGTCCAATCTCTTCTACAAGTTTGTTCATTCTCTTGTGCCTCTGTTCAAGTTGACTTGACAAGGCATCTTCCTGCTTCTTTGCTTTATTCAACTGATTTGTCATGGATATGACTTCTTCTTGATGCTTCCTTTTGCTTTCATCAAGTTCCTTCTTAAGCTTGGCAAGCTCTTCATCCCTTTCTTGCACTTGAAGCTTGATGAGATCAACCTTCTCATTTTCATCTTCTATGATGGGTTCAGAATTTTCTTCTTGAATCATGGTCATGGTCAGTGCTCCCTTTGCATGAAGCTCATGCAGTCTGTCCCATATATCTTTGGCTGATGAATATTTTCCTAGATTCTTCTTTACAGAATCAGGCAGCCCATCCAGGATTATCTTTGCTTCTTTTGCATCATACTCTTTGGATTCTCCATCCATCTTGCTATCATCAATCACTGACTCCCAAATTTCCATGCCTTCAGACTTTAAGAAAGTCCTCATTTTTATTTCCCATATATCAAAGTCCCCATCGAACTTTAAACCCTCAAATAAAATGCTTTCAAATAGATTGCCTTCTATTTTAACAGAGGAGGGAGACACAACCTTAGGGGATTTGGACACTTTCTTCTTTGACCTTGCCATTCTTGACTATGCTCCTAATACCTGACTGTGTTTTTTAAAAAAAACACTGACTGTTTTTTTTAACAGCAACTCAGAAACATGAGGAATACCTGAATCCCTTTGGCTGAAACTTCACACAGCTGGAGAAGCTTTACTGCTGTTGCAACAAGGGTCTTTCCTTCAGCTTCTTTGACACTTCAAAGAGCATGAACCTGCTCTGTCATCATCAAAGAGCCTGGACTAGCTCTGATACCACTGTTGGGTATTTTTCGTTTGTTTGCAATGGGAAAATACCAAAACCAGACAAAATATAAAACACCACAGAGCCAATGCTCTGTTTCCTTTGCTCCAGGATCTTTTTGCACAGATGACCCTTTTAAAAAAATAGCTGAGAACAGAGTATTTCTCCACCATAAAAGATTTCCATTCATTAAAATAAATTCACAGTTACACATTCATCCTCTTTGCTGAGAGGGATTTACCAAAAACAACATTAAACCAAAACTCTGTTTTCACCTGAGAATTTACTGAGACATATTCATCCTCTTTCACTCAAAGGGATTCACCAAGACATTTTACAAAACTTACTCTGCCTCCTATGAAATTTTACACCTCTGTGTGTAAATATTTCATTTACATTCACTGCTGTGTGAAAAATAAAAACTACAGGGATTTACACATTCACCTTTTCACTTCTGTGTGAAACAACTCATGGTTTTGAGCTTGCCCCTGGTTTTCTTCTTTCACTTTTTCAACTCCTGCCTCCTCTGCATTCTTTTACTTTTTACATTACAAAGAAAAACATTTTACTCTGCTGCATAAAAAAATATTTTCATTTCAAACCCCAAAAATATTTATGCATATATGTGCGTCCCTCTGATTTTTCTTCGTTGGTTTTTACAGGTGCTGCGGACCCTGTTTTTATTCTCACCTTATGCTATTTTACATGACAATCCCTGGTTTCCTTTTAATGGCTGCTGCGAGCCCACACACTCTTCTCCTCGTGTGCAATACCATAAAATTCACATTACATTCCCTTCTCCCTTTTTTTTTTACAATGCTGGGGTCGCTCGTTTTGTTAACCAGTGCTGCAGGGCCAAATTCACTTTTTTATGTGCAATTGCATAATGCACATATTACAATCCCTGTGCGTTAACAAAAATTGGTCAACGTTTTTTTTTTTTAAACTTATATTAAAAAACTTACCCATACTCCCGCCGTAATAAATATTAAAACCTTACCAAACCTATGACATTCATTTAACATAAGGCATGGTCGATTATGTATGGTCCATGCTGCATTAATTTTGACAGGCTTCTGTATGACTTCGGACAGACTTTAAACTGCGCAGACCTTAACTGACAATCGAACGGCGGACAATATTCACTGTTGATCGGACGCATATCGGGCGGGGTAAGATGACTGAAGGTTACCTTCCGATGGATGTGACTTGCTGATGTCAAGCCAGCATCACTGCTGGACAGTTGTCAGCTCCTAATTGCATCGGAGCTCGTTGCACGGAAACTACTTTGAAGTGGTGCGATATGATACCGGGCAGTTTAGATTTCCTGCGGTGGTTTTCAGTTCCCGTTGACTGCTGACCCGCGCGCGCAGTGAATTGCCGTCCATCGTTGCCCACGTCCGTCGCTGCCCACGTCCGTCGCTGTTCCCTGCAACCTGCAGTTGGAATTAACATTCCAACATGTCAATGTGGTAATACTTTGCATTTCTCGTTTCAGAGACCATGTAGCTGTAGTTCCCCGGGGTAGCAGCCATGGAAGGGTTTTAGCTATTAGTATAGCACTTACCCGAGGGCTCCAGTTGATACAATACATAGCTACGGCTAAAAATTTGGAAGGTGAGTATAACTATGACTACCAGAAGGGTAGATTGCAGAGTTTGGACATAGTGAAAGATATTGTCGGAATGGTGGAATTAGTCGTTGCTGGTTTTGAATTCAGT
>APFE030365777.1:32970-65335 GCA_000404065.3 Pinus taeda | reverse complement strand
TGCTGGTATTAGTGAGTGCCGGTGGTTCATTTTTCCTAATAGCATAGTCTATGTCCATCCACCCCAAATGAAGGAGAACTCTCTCCTTCCAAACCTTATAGTTATCTCCCTTAATTTCAGGGATATCACAATGAATTTCAGACAAATTTGCAGGTTGTACAACTGCATAAAATTAAAGATCGCATACTTACGTTAAATTTGAAGCTTGAATAAAATTTTATGCTTTACCAATTTAAATCATGCTTAAAATTAAATCTAATGACATAAAACTTGTCTGTGGACTAAATTTTTAATTCAAGCATATTCAATTATTCTCAAATTATTCATTTAATTCATAATTCTAAAGGGTATATTATGATTATAATTTGATATAAATTCTATCTTAGATTTGAACTCTATGATAAAACTATTAATTCATAATTCTTGTGGGTAAGTTATGAATAATTTGATATTTTATCCTGATTAATTATATAAATATAATAAAAATCCCTGGGGGATAAAATTTATTATATTTAGTATAATTAATTACAATTAATGTCTAAATATTCTTTATGTGATTCTAATCATCATATATATATTTATTTAAACAGAGATGTTGTGGCGATTCTCTAATCAATTAAAAAGTATATAGATCGCTCAAACATTATTTTTTTTATGCATAAAAATTAGCTTCAAATGAGAATAATGATAATTTGCATAAATAAAACTATAATATTCATGCATAACATTCAACGATGGGTCCCATATATTCATTCAAAATAGCATGTTTTAATTACAACAGAAATAATCAATTCATACAAATTAAATATGAGCATAGTTAAAAATTTTGCACAACGATTATCCAAATTGCATATAATTAAACTAAATAAATATTATAAGCATAAAAATTGAGCAAAAATTAGACATATTTCCAAATAAATGCCTTAATTCAGAAAATTCTCAAAATATGACAATTAGTCAAAGAGAGCATGTCTATAAATACCAAGGCAGAGATAAAAATAGCTCTAATACCAAATGCTAGCTGAATAACAATTCTATAATGCAGAATAAACACTTAAAAGAATCAGAGACTTGAATGCCCAAGAAATCATACCTCCGGCCATTGATGCTATTCACACTTCGTTGTATTTTGTACACAATTGCCTAGATCTTTTTCACCACCTTAACAACTGCTCTCTGGTTTATTTGATTAGCGGGAGCCCTTTCTAGAACGTCTAGAATGCCAAAGAGATGAGCCACCTGAGGCATGGTATTTATCGGCTTTAATCCCCATTATGCACATTCCAATTATTTATCAAGCTACCCATGTGTCAATTCCACAATAGCTGTAGGTCGTTGTTTACACCAACTAGCTGTAGGTTGTTGTTTACACCAACTTATTTTTACATGCGTGCATGAAACAGAGCAGACTGAAGTGAGACATTCTCATCTGAAGACCTCCAAAATCTCTCATTCGTGTGGCACTTCCAAACTCTGCTCGCTTTAACTTAGCCAAGCTTCCATCAAGCATCAAGCTTCTGTTGGCTATGTGTCAAATGTTCCAGGAGTTGTCTATAATGCGACTTTTTGGAGATTCCGGTGACGGAATCCGGCGGAAGAAATGAGGTTAAATCTAGATTTTTAGCAGTTAAAATGGTTTTTTAACTACATATTTGGATTCAACGCCCTGAAAAACCCCTGGGAGCCATTGATTGTGCAGAAACTAGCTATTAAACTTGCGATTCCAATGATTTGCTGCCCGATTTTGACCGGAAAAATCTGCCGGAAAGACTTTCAAAAAGTCGCTTTATAGACTACTGCAATGTTCCATAGATCATAGTAGAGAACTGCAGAGGGAGTAATGGACCACTCCAGGAGCTCTTAACAAGAAATTAATTTAACTTCAGTTGGTTTCCGTAATTTAAAGAAATAATTACAGTTGGTTTAACAGTCTCAGACTATTGTTTGTAATAAATCAGCTATTTAAAAAAATAATTAGAGTTGGTTTCCATAATTTAAAGGAACAGTCACAGAGTCACAGACTATTGTCTGTAATAAATCCGCGGCAGATGAATTATCGGCGGCCATTAGGAGATAACAATGTATACGATAATTTTCAAAACTACTCTATTCTAGCTCATATTTCCCGTTCTTATAATACATTAAAAATCACCGAATTATCATACATGGGAATCCCTCCCATAATTATAGAGTTCCACTTATCTTAAAAAAAATATATAGTTTTCACTGAGATACGTGGATTCCCACAAAATATATAAAAGACCTTCTAAGTTATTCTAAAGATTACTAGCAATGACTCCTCTTACCGGCTTTTATAAGGAATTTGCAAATAATCAAATGGATAGAGAAATCGATTTTAATCATTTTTAATTGAGCAATTTCAGGTATAGCACAAGTAAAAGCTCTTTCCGTTCATAGGACGAAGGAGAAAGACAGAGCCAACCAAATAAAACCAAGGTATGGTAAAACTTCGAATAAACCCTGCCTGCCCAATAAAACAAAGGTATGGTGTAAAACTTGGAGTAAACCGCTGACAACGATAATCATGAGTAAGGTTTTTCCCACGTTCAATCACGGTAGACCCCTTGACCTTCTAAGCCAGCCAACACCTGTACATACTTTCTTCGGCCGCCACCAAATAATTAGGGGACCGAGAAGCCCTTTTAGCATTTCTTTAATGTGGCAATCTTACGGCAGGTGGAACTCTCTTGGTGTTGAATCAAGTGAAATGGAAAAAAGATTCCAACTTACTTTGCCCCAAATCAAATTAAATCAGATTGCATTTTGAACGATTCGTGAGCGTGGCAGCCATTTTCGATTCCGGGGCGGCCTGAGCTACCTTGCCCTTAAATTAAATCGAATCAATCAAATTATTTAACGCTTTTATATTATTTTGCAGTGTGTTGAGTGTTGTCTGTGTTGAGTGTTGTCAGTGGAAGATGCAATGAAAGTGCCACCACGAAACTTGCGGAATGAGGGACCATCCATTTTCGTTAAGTCAATGAATGGCAGTCAGCGCTCACGAATGATGAACAAATGGGTTTGTGTGACTCATTTGGCTTACCGCAGGGTTGTCTTCTTGCTTCAGGGTTTGTGGCCCCCGCTGAGGCACGTTCATGTCTTTGGGTTAGAGATGCATCATCTGTATGGTTGAACCTTTATGTTCACCCAAAAGTAAATTAACATGAAAGTTCTCGCGGAAGAATAAAATAGAAGATGCAAAGTTGTTTTCAGAGAAGAGAGGATCGAAGATAAAAGACGATTGGATGAAACGAATTACATGCCAGACAATGGAATATGACCAGTTCAAATGGCAGTAGTAGTGTAATTATTCTATGTTATCATAATTTCTTTTATAATTTTAAAATCATAAAATTTAGTTGGAGTCATTATGCAATCAAGATGCTCTATTGATTTTTGTGATGTTAAATTTATTTATAAAAGAAAAAAATATATTTTTAAATAACCTAAAAATCTCAATCTCATCCACAATTTTATGACAGGATAAAAAAACCATAGTTAAATAACACCCAAGTCGCATGGCAGACAATCTACCCTTTCAAATATAATAAATGTATATAAACATCGACTGATGCTCAAACCATTCGTAATTTCCTATAACCAATTAACTTTTGGTACTACTCTGCTCTGCTTTAAATTGAGGATAACAACTCTCACTGACATGTTCGCTCCCTTGCCGATTACATCGAATCAAGATTCTTTGTCATGCCTTGATATTATTGTTAGGTATTGTTCAGAACGAAATTGCTTTACGTTTTTCCTGTGTGCGAATTATTATTATTATTATTCGTACTGAACAAGTCAATGCTGCAGCACGAGAAAGACTGCGTTGGCCTTACAAACTTGCCGTCTTATGCGGGATAGAGAGAGCTAGACTGCGTTGGCCTTACAAACTTGCCGTCTTATGCGGGATAGAGAGAGATGATGGTGTGGTCTATGTCAACTGTTTGACGGGCATAGTCGGCATTGCTTCACAATCTCTGGCTGCCTTGTGTTGGATATGTGGTGCTCTAACGCAACTCTCTCGCCGCTCTGGCCTCTGATGATGCGCATTTTATAACATAACTCATGTTTGGTCATTTCCATAATAACAATTAAGGATGCGAAATACAACCTGGCGATGGTAACTCGGAATTGTAGTAAATGCAGTGCAGGAACGATACTTTGTTTGGATGTCAGCAGGCATCGAATTTAACCGCAAATTTGGATGTTAAATATAGACATATTTTTTATAATTTTTTTCTTTTCAAAATGATTACACCATACATTAAAGTTGCAAAAAACATCCAATTTAACAAAGGTTATAGATTTGGAATTCCACGGTTAGATCTAGTTAGGTTATATTAATATTTCAGTTATATTCAGAGGAAAAAAAAAATTAAAATCATCCCAGAATTCTCAAACTGAATTTTTAATTCTTCACAATATATACAGCAGAATGCTAAAAATATATATATATATATATATTTTCTTCACAATACGAAGTAGATATGTTTTCGATCCTTTGTTATATATAATCTTACACTATTAAATACAATACAGTACGAAATAGATATTATATATATATGTTTCGATTTTTTTGTTTATATATATATATTT
Source organism: Pinus taeda (assembly GCA_000404065.3). Lineage (NCBI taxonomy): Eukaryota > Viridiplantae > Streptophyta > Pinopsida > Pinales > Pinaceae > Pinus > Pinus taeda. Next base: position 60,715 of record APFE030365777.1, on the reverse strand, counting down.
ATTACATTACATTATTAGTAATGTTAGGTTATATCTAGTTAGGTTATATTGAAATGTTCAGGTTTCAAGGAAAAAAAAATAATTGTAGAATTGTGAAACTGAATTTTTAATTTTTAACAATCACAGAAACCTAAATTCAATAAATATATACAATATTAATAAAACAGATATATTTTCTTCACATACAAATAGATATGTTTTCAATTCTTTTGTTTATATATATATTATATTATATATATATATATATATATTTATTATTTTATTTATTTTCATTTATTTGTTATGATGATGATCTACTGAGACCAAATTTTGGTCTATCAGACCTAAAGAAACGAATTATTTAGATTGATTTAAAATTTTATTCTTATGCTCAAAAAGCTTGGAGAGAAGCCTCCCGAGCTCACTGTAATTTTGACAACATAAAAGGCTAGGAAGGTCAGTATTGCAACAAAGATTTTAATTTGGTGGGATATTCCGACACATAGGAAATAGTTAAGTATAACTTGGTCTAGTGTAGAGTTAGGTAAAGTGTGTTTCTTTACTATGTACTTTTGTAACTTACAATCCGACGGTCATGATATGTAGTGATCCGATGGTTCATTCTCTCCTCGGTATTATCGACACTTGATCCGTGGCTTAACACCTGATTGATCCATGATCTCTATTTAAAGAGCATGGAGGGTCATTTGTAGGTTAACTGTTAATGAGAGAAGCTTATGTAAAATTTCATTCTTTTATTAATAAATTGTCTGAAGTGGACGCATTGGCTCAGGCTGTGGACTGTTTCCCTCTTTGAGGGTTTTAACCACGTCAAAAATACTAGCGTATTGATCTGTGATCTGCTTGTGAGCGGTGTCCTTTGGTGTTCTATCTGAGGAACTTACCCTGTAAATTCATACATGGTATCAAAGCTATTTGAGAGCTGCGTCCGTTGGTGATCCAAATCTGAAGCCGGTAGAACTACATCTGACTGCCATTTCCTAGATCTACTGTTTCTGACAACTTTCGGGCTGAGATGACTGCTCTATTGTGTTAGGAGCATCTGTTCCAGTGAAGACCCCTTTCGTTTCATGCGAAAAGGTTTCTGGTAGCCTTCGCTACGTCATTTTTAAGATCTGGAGGTATACAGTATTTATTTGCACTTTCTAGTTATTTTCTCTCTGTTTATTATTTCGGTTTATTTAGCTTCTTTTTTTATTACTGGATCTATACCTTTCATTTCTGCGTATGCTCTTTGCCCTGCGACTCTGTGCGATTTGGGCAAATCAGAAACAGAGAGGAAGGATTTTTCTCATGCGTATGCTCTTTTTCCGCTGCGCCTTAGTGTGATCTCGGAAAATCAGAAACATTGAGGAAAATATTTAGTTTCCGGGTAAACCTTACTTGAAGTCGTATTTTTTTTTTTTTTGTATGTCCGTGTTGAGTTTTGTGTTTTTTTTTTTGTAGGGAAAAGAGCTTTCTCAAGCAAGCACGCAACCCAAAGCTTCAGTGACTAAAAAAAAAAAAAAAAAGGCCTTCCTCTTTTCCTAAAAATTTACTAAACTTTTAGTTTAGCTTCACTTGGTCCAAAGCTAATTTATGCGAGAGTAGAGGTCTTTGAGTTCAAGTCTCCTTTTTGTTGAGCTAATTAGATTAAGTTTGGAAAGGGGGCAGATTTTTTTTTAACATTATCATTCATTTCCGCACATTCCCACACTTCGTCGGCATCTTCATCAACTTTTCTTCAAAAAGCCATAACTTCTTCATCTAGAAGCCGTTTTCAGAGCCGTTTTGTTTGAACCAGCCTAATTTTTCGAGATCTTTCCATTGGAACACTTAGTTTCAGCATATATCGCTTCAGTTTATGTTAAAATGGAAAGTCCATGACAAGTTATTCTTGATAGCACCAACTACTTCCAATGGTGGTCCTACATTGTGGATTTACTTAGAAGTAAAGGTCTTTACAGAATAGCCACAGGCCAATAAACCAAACCGGAAGATGAAGATAAGGCAACTAAATGGGAAAATAGGCAAGATCAAGCACGTGGGTTGATACAAATGTCTATTCCTCCAGATCTTAGATTCCATATTGCAGAACTTGATACTCCTGATGAAGCAATGAAACAGATTACTAAATTTTTTGGAATCAGAAATGAACTTAGAGCCCATCAACTCGAAAATGAGTTGCTTACATTGGACCCGAATAATTTTTCTTGCATTAAAGATTTTTTTGTCCAAGTTCAAGACCCTTAGACTTCTCTTGGAAGGAGTTAAGGTTAAGAAAGAAGATAGTAACCTTATCTATTCCATTCTTACTAAGTTGGGACAAGCCTACTCTGTGTTTGTTTCCACCTTGCATTCTATAAGAGATGCCTTCATTTCTCAAGGACAAGACTACAAGTCCCTTTCCTTTGATTCTTTTTGTGATTCTTTAATAAGAGAACAAGGAAAACTCTTACACCTTGGTCTTCTTAATCTTAGAAACTCTTCTAAGAAAACGTTAGCCGCCCAACAACAACCAAATTCAAAGAATCCTAAGAAGTTGTATCCTAAAAGGAATGGTCCTAAACCAAACAAGGGTCCTAAGCAATTTCAGCCTCAAAACGAAAAACATTTCAACAAAATATAAGGCAAATAAAACGGAAGGGAGAAGACTGATAGCATTGCCACTTTGTAATCGAGATGACCACTTAGAATCCAAATGCTTTAGGAAGTTGGCCTTGGAAGGGCAATGAAGAAGCATAACATCATTTGGAGCACTCTTCAACTCAACTTCTTTTCAGGAGGCACTTCGCATTGTGGTTGTCAAGCATCTCGGTCTGGCTATGCACTAAATGTATCTTCTTCCTCTCATTCTCATGAGTGGCTCATCGATTCTGGAGCTCCTTATCACATGGCCAAAAACAAAGCCATGTTTTCTTCTTTAAATGATTGTAACACCAAAAATATATATGTTGGTGATGATAGATCTCTTAGTATTGTAGGGACTAGAACTGTTCATATAGAAAATGGTCAATTTAATGATGTATTATGTGTTCCAACCATATCCTACAACATTCTATCTGTATATCAGATAACTCATTCAGGTGAAGGTAAAATCGTTGAATTTTCACCTCACGATGTTGTAATTAAGGACCTAAGAGATCCTAGACAGATTTTAGCCTTTGGCATTGCTGATGATTCTACAAGGTTGTATAAGTTCACAACTTTGGGTCATCAAATCTTCCCTCGGTATTTGTTGCTCATAATGATGAAGTGAGAAAACTTTGGCATGAGCGATTTGGTCACTTAAACTATCGCTCCCTTCAGAATCTATGTAAAGAAATATGGTGACAGGTCTTCCTATGGTATCTTGCAGAGATGGTGTTTTGTTTCCGGATGTGTACTCGGAAAACTCATCGGGACAGTTTTGACAAAAACAGTGCTCTTGGCACGCCTCAGCCCCTTTACAGCTTGTGCACAGTGATTTATGTGGTCCACTTCCTGTTGCTTCATTCTCTGGCTGCAAGTATTTCTTAACTTTCATGATGATTTCTCCAGACGCACTTGGGTATACTTCTTAAAACTCAAGAGCGAAGTATTTAACACATTTTTGGCCTTCAAAGCCTTTGTTGAAAAACAATCTGGACATCAAATTCTTAAGCTAAGAACTGATAATGGTGGAGAATATGTAAAAAACACATTCATCAACTTTTGCACCGAAAATGGAATTCAAATGCAACATACTGTTCCATACACTCCACAACAAAATGGTGTAGCTGAAAGTAAAAATCGCACCTTAAAGGAAATGGCTAATTGTATGCTGCAATCTAAAGGACTCAGTCTTAGTTTTTGGGCCGAAGCAATTAATTGTGCAAATTATATAATAAATCGCACTACTACTAAGGTTCTAAAGAATATCACTCCAGAAGAAGCTTGGAGTTTCATTAAACCAGATGTAAGTCACTTTCGTGTTTTTCGAAGTGAAGCATGGGCCCATATTCCAGATGAAAAGCATAAAGCTTTAGAACCTAAGAGTGAGAAATGTACTTTTGTTGGATATTCTGAAGATGTAAAAGGTTATAGACTTATTCCATTTAAGTCCAAAAATGTTATCATTAGAAGAGATGTAAAATTTGATGAAAATAGATCGGCCTGCGAGCCTAGTCCGGCGGATGTGCCACCTCTTCCTATCTCTTCTACTTTTGAAAACATTTCTTCTTCAGATGATGAAAGTGAGGATGACAATCCTCCCCCACCTTATCAGGATCCTAAACTTCTAAGATGGGTCCGTACTACTCGGGATGCAGCAGGTGATCTTGCCGGTGATCCTACAGATCAGCGACGTACACGTTCTCAGTTTGAAAGAGCCTCTTCTTTACTGGCTCAAGCTCCAGTAAATCATAATCCTGACACTTTTGCAGAAGCTTCAGGCCATCCACATTGGGAAGCAGCTATGAATGAAGAATATCATTCATTGTTGGCAAATGATACATGGGATCTTGTTCCTCTAACAAAGGGACGCAAACTTGTTAGATGTAAATGGGTTTACAGAACCAAGTATGGACCAGATGGGAAAGTTGATAAACATAAAGCTCGTCTTGTTGCTAAGGGCTTTTCACAGGTTGAAGGCATGACTACACTGAAACCTTCTCCCCTGTTGCCAAAATGAACTCTATCCGCCTTGTTCTTTCCCTTACTGCCTCTTTAAAATAGGAAGTCCATCAGATGGATGTTAAATCTGCCTTCTTGCATGGGGACTTGCATGAAGAAATCTATATGGAACAACCCATTGGCTTCATCCAAACAGACTCCAGCCTTGTATGTCGACTTAAGAAATCTCTTTATGGTCTCAAGCAAGCTCCTCGGGCTTGGTATGCCAAAATGGATAGCTTTCTTTTAGAATCTGGCTTTTCTAGGTGTTATTCTGACAATACTGTCTACACCAAGAAAGTGGGCAACTCTCTTATCATCCTTGTTCTTTATGTTGATGATCTTATTCTTACTGGTAGTGATCCCAACCTTATAAACCATGTGAAGTCCAGCCTTAAAAAGAAATTTGAAATGACAGACTTAGGACACTTACACTATTTTCTCGGTCTTCAAGTCTTGCAATCCAAGGAGGGTATTTTCCTTTCCCAGTCCAAGTATGCTTGTGATATTCTTCGTCATTTTCACATGGAAGATTGTAAGCCAGCTCCTTCTCCCTTTCAGTCTGGAGTCAAACTTTCAGTCTCTTGTACTTCTTCTGAAGTTGATGCTACCTTATACCGTCAACTTGTAGGAAAACTCTTGTATTTAACCCATACTCGTCCTGACCTTTCCTTTGCTGTTGGCCTTGTTGCTCGTTTTTTGCAAAACCCCTGTGAAAGTCATTGGAAAGCAGCTAAAAGAATACTTCGCTATGTTCGAGGTACAATACAGTTTGGGATTCATTATAGTGCCAAAGCAACTCCTCTATTAGTTGGTTTCACTGATTCTGATTGGGCTGGTGACCCTGATGATCGGAAGTCTACTGCCGGTTATGTCTTCACTCTTGGTTCAGGACCTATTACATGGGCTTGTAAAAAACAGGCTGCCATTTCTCTTTCGTCAGCAGAAGCAGAGTATCGTGGTGTCGTGGAAGCTAGTAAGGAAGCCTTGTGGCTTCGTCAGATCCTATCAGAATTTGGCTTTGAGCAGCAGCATCCGACTACACTTTGGTGTGATAATCAATGTGCCATTCAGCTTTGCAAAGATCCAGTTCAGCATCAGCGCAGCAAACACATTGAACTTCACATGCACTTCATCAGAAAGCTCATTCATGACCATGTTCTTGAAGTGCAATATTGTCCAACAGATGATCAGGTTGCAGACATCTTCACAAAGGCTCTCACAGAGGCGAAGTTCACTAAACTTCGATATATGCTTGGAGTTCAGGAAGTTGTCACTAAGGGGGGATAGGCTCTAGTGCCTCCTTCCTTCTCCTATTGTGTCATATTGTAAATCCTTCAATCCTATCCCAAGTTGTTCTTAAGGGGGATGTTAGGATATTCTGACACATAGGAAATAGTTAAGTTCAACTTGGTCTAGTATAGAGTTAGGTATAGAGTTAGGTAAAGTGTGTTTCTTTACCGTTGTACATTTTGTAACTTACAATTCGACGGTTCATTCTCTCCTCGGTATTACCGACACTTGATCTGTGTCTTGACACCTGATTGGTCCATGAATTCTATTTAAAGCGCATGGAGGGTCATTTGTAGGTTAACCGTGCATGAGAGAAGCTATGTAAATTTTCATTCTTTTATTAATAACTTGCCTGTAGTAGCCACGTTGGCGCAGGCCGTGGACTGTTTCCCTCTCTGAGGGTTTTAACCACGTCAAAATACTGGTGTATTGATCTGTGATCTGTTTGTGAGCGGTGTCCTTTTGGTGTTCTGTCTGAGGAACTTACCCTGTAAATTCCTACAACTGTATCACATGAGTTGAGAACAAAGGTTCTCTATAGAGAATAATGGGGGTTTCATCGGATTGTGGTATGGTAATATAAGATAGATCCATTTGAAGTTGACCACCTACGGTAACACCCCATTTCCTAGACAACAGCATGCCCCAAACATCAGGTATGTCTATGACCACAACAACCATGAGCAGTGATATGTCTGGATTCATAGCTAATGACACTTTGAGATCCTTGATAAGGCCTTCTACTTCAACGGGTTAGGAGTTGAAAGCACACACACTTTTGTATATTCGGGTAATGTTAAGATTCAATTGCTTCATGACCTTTAATGGCATGATGTTAGCAAAAGCCCCAGAATCCAAGACACAATTATGTAAGAGGAGGTCAGTGATAACTAAGGTGAGTAAAAATGGCTCATGACCTGGGTTAATATTAGAGAGGTGTATGTTTTTCAATGTGATAGGTGTGTCTTCCTCTTCTTTAAACCCTAATGCTTTCTTGGCTTGCCATTGTTGTTGTGGGAGTTTAACTAGCTCTTTTAAGGAAACTTGCATAGTCATCTTCCTATAGCAACACCTACATCAATATCAAGCTTGACCTCCTTACCTTTGGATTTGCCTTTCGGATCCCCTTTTGGAGGATCTTTCTTGGGAGGATCCTTCTTTGGAGGCTTCTTAGGAGAATGCTCTTTAGGAGGAGGTTGCTTCGGGGTAGATTCTTTCTTGTTAGGTTCCTTTGAGCTTGTGGGGGTATCTTTGTTGTTCTTTTGTGAATATTGGACCCCTTTAAACCTTCTGCTATAATCTACATTGAGGATCGGCTCATTCTTCTCTTCTTTGAGAGTTGCATTACTAATCGGGGGTGGTCATAAGTGCCACCTAACATAATGTTGAAGGCGCGAGTTTCCACAACGTTGGCTTCCTCATCTGCTTCCTCATATTCACTTTCTTCTTGTTTGGAAGATGACCCTTGCTCTACAACATTAGTTGGGGCTAAAGTGTTAAGGACTTGGGACGAGCTTGGTTTACCTTCATCATTAGTTTTCTTAGGAAAGGACTGGTTTTTGGGAATGAAATTTGACTTTTAAGCCCTTTCCAAGACGACGAACTTGTTCATGTAAAGCCTATCCTTGATTTCATGTCCTTAGATAATTTTTCATGTTTCTTTAGGACAACTACAAGTGTTTCTTCAGTTTGGTCTTTGGACTTGCTCTTCTTAGCTTCCACCTTAGCTTTAGGATGCTCATCCACCTCCATTTTGGAAATTCTCAGGTTTTGCTCAACTTCCGTGACAATTTCTTTGGCCTCGACAGGACTCTTAGGTTTCTTGTCTTTTAATGCATATGTTAGATGACCACTCACAACCTTAGTGAATTTATCAAGGATGATTGCATTAGGAGGCCTAAGGTTATCGAGGATGTCTCAAATGACTGTCAAATTTTAGGGTCAACTCCGTGGTGTCTTCTCTTCCCATATGTGGGAAAACTTATTTATGTCAGAGGACCCTTGGGCATTAGATGACCATCTCTTCATGAAAACATGTTCAAATTCGTCAGAGTCACCTATGCTACCCAGAGGGAGACTAAGATACCATTCCCTAACTTGTCCCTTAAAGGATAAATCAAATAGCATCATGACCTTGTCCTCATCCTCAATGAATCTAGGGGAAATCATCCAATAGAAGTCATCAACATGATCATGAGCACTTTTGGTGGCATCTCCTTTGAATTTGGGCAACTGATCATTATATTTCTCAGGTAAAGGTTCGAGATTGTCACTGAATTTCAAAGGTCCAAAAACACCAGCCAAGTGCCTGTTGCTTCTTGGGACTTTGGTTTGGTTTTGATTTTGGTTGGCATTGGAGTTGGTTGCCATATCGAGAGTTGAATTAATAACCTTTTCAAATTCAAGGAGAAGGTTAGTTCTAACAGGCAATGCAGTTTATTCTCCCCTTCTTGCAACAACCCTAGTCAAAGGAGGAATGTTGTCACCTTCAAGCAAACTAGGGGATTGGACAATGAATGGAGGAATGTTTGAAATGTCTTCAATGAATCAATTCCTCAATGATTCACAAGGTAGGTAGACCTTCTTCCTCCCCAACGACGCTAAAAATGTTATTGCTCAATCCAGTAGGGGTCTTTAGGAGGGGTTCCAAAGGGGCAACAATTACAAAAGCAATAAAAATCATAGAAACAACAGGTACAACAATAAAGGAAAAAGGAATGCTCCCGCTGCCCGAGAAGGAAATAATTGACCTCCCAAGAGGACAAGGAATGCCAGGTATGATGAAAATAACATTGTAGAAAAACTAGATGAGTTCTATCTTATTTCTGCTCTATGTACTGCCTCTCGTTTGGATACTTTGAAGTTTGGATCATTGGTTTATAGATAGTGGAGCCTCAAGGCATTTCACTGGATATAAGGAGTCCTTCTCAAATTTAGTTTAGAGGAAAACTAATCTAAAGATTGTTCTTGGAGATAATGCCACCTACCTCGTAAAAGGGATAGGAACTGTCACTCTTCACTTGAACTATGGTCAAACCATACATCTTTAGAAGTCTTGTATGTGCCCGACTTGAAGAAGAATTTGGTGTCTATTTCTGTGACAGAAGACAAAGGCTTCAAGATAGCTTTCATTGATGGAAAGGTATGTGTCTGGCATAAAAACTTTAAAGATGATTTTACTCTTGGGTTTAGGGTTGATGGTCTTTATCAAGTTGGTGGAAGTCCTTTGGCAGCATTGACAAGTGATACCTCTATTCAATGTGATCTATGGCACCAAAGATTTGCCCACTTACATTACAAAGCCTTACCTAGGGTAAGGAAGATGGCTATAGGGATGTTCGAGTTTCATATGAACCTTGAAGGACTCTGTCAAGGTTGTGCAGCTGGGAAACATACAAAGGGACCATTCCCTTCTAGTGAAAGCAAGACAACTGGTATTCTTCAATTGATCCATTCTGACCTGTCTGGTGCCTTGCTGGTAACTTCATTAGGAGGATACATATACTATGCAATTTTTGTGGATGACTTCTCACGCAAAACATAGATTTATTTCTTGAAGAGGAAGGATGAAGTGTTCAAGTGCTTCTGTTCTTTCAAGGCGTTTGTGGAGAATCAAACAAGAAAGAAGATCAAGACGTTGAGCACTGACAATGGAACCTATATGAATCTAATGAATTCAGTGAATTTTCAGGGAGGATGGCATTAAGAGGGAGACAACTATTTCATACAATGTAGGGCAGAATGGTGTTGTTGAAAGAAAGAATTGAACCATTATGGAAGCTACCCGTGCCATGATCTATGATCAAGGACTATCAAAATTTTTGTGGGGAGAAGTTGCTAACACTGCTGTTATGTTCAAAATAGAAGTCCTCATCAAGCTTTGGATTTCAAGACACTCGAAGAAGTCTTCACCGGTAAGAAACTTGATGTTTCTCATTTAGAATCTTTGGTTGTCCTGTGTATTTTCATGTGCCTAAAGAGAGAAAAGGAACAAGTTGGAAGCTTCTGGGAAGAAAGGTGTATTTGTTGGATACAATGAAAATTCAAAGGCATATAGAATTTACGTACCTGGTCAAAGAGAAGTAGAAGTAGAGATGTTTTCTTTGATGAAGACACTGCCCTCGGGAAAGCCAAAGATCTCCCCATCTCAAGGAAGGATGATGATGCTGCGGAAAAACAAGAACCTCTGATGGATGAACCAATGCCCGATGTTGATGGTCCAATGGATCCTCTTGATCCACCTTCTTGTGAACCCTCTACCTCAAAGAAAATACCTCTATGGCTCAACGATACTCTTGAAGATGCAAAAAAACATTCCGCTCCAAGAGGAATGTTTCAAGAAAGTAAGAAGCCCAACAAGTATTAAGGATACTTGGCTGCCATGAGTACTGTTATTCAAACTGAACCTTGCACCTTCCATCTTTTCATACCTGGTATGAAAAGATGCTATGTCTGAGGAATATGAATTGATCATGAAGAATGATCTTTAGGAAGTGGTGGAAGTGCTGAAAAATATAAGGCAAGGTTCGTGGCTTGTGGTTTCTGTCAAAAAGGAGGAGTTGACTATGATAAAATATTTGCATTAGTTGTTCAATACAACCACTATCCGATCCATAATTTCTCTAGCTGCCAATCAAGGGTGGAGCCTACATCAAATGGACGTCAAGACTGCTGTCTTGCATGGCTTTCTTAAGGAGGAAATCTACTTGGAACAACCTCATGGGTTTCAACTTTGAAGTACAAGATCGAATGACACATGTATGCTGGTTAAAGAAAGACCTCTATGGGTTAAAGCAAGCACATAGGGCTTGGTATGAGAAAATTGATAGCCATCTTATGAAGCTTGGATTTACAAGTAGCTATGCTAATTCAAACCTATACTTTAAGGTTGAAAGTGACATGCCACTTATTTTGGTCTTGTATGTTGATGATCTATTTTTGATTGGTGCAGACCCTCTCATTTATCAATGCAAGAGGGAGTTGACTTCCAAATTCGAGATGAGGGACCTAGGTCTGATGCATTAATCCTTGGGCTTGGAGGTCTAGCAAAAGCCTAGCGAGATTTTCATTTCTCAAGGGATATACATTGTGAAGCTGTTAGAAAGATGTGGGATGGTGGAATGCAAGTCTGTGACTACTCCGATGGATCTAAACTTCAAAAGGCTATGTAGAAGTGTTGTTGGTCCCGAATTGGCAAATCCTTTTGAATATAGACAACTTGTGGGGGACTTGATGTTCTTGGTAAACTCCCGACTAGACATATGCTTCACTGTAAATACTTTGAGTTAATTTATGGTGGAGTCTCATCATATACATTGGATTGCTGCAAAGAATCCCTTGAGATATATTTGTGGCACTATCAACTATGGTTTGAGGTAAATTGCTGACAATATGAGACTACATGGATATTCTAATGCTGACTGGGTTGGCAATGTGGTGGATAGAAAAAGCACGTCAAGATGTTGCTTTTCTTTGGGATCTGCTTCAATTTCTTGGATGAGCAAGAAGCAAAAATCGGTTGCTTTAAGCACCACCAAGGCCGAATATATTGTAGCTAGTATGGCTTGTTGTGAAGCTATTTGGTCGAGGAAGCTCTTCAGTGAGCTTTTGAGCATGTGTTGGATACCACCGTCATTTATTGCGATAACTAAAGTGGGATTCACCTTTAAGAGAATCTTGTGTTCCACGACCACTCCAAGCATAATGATATCAGGTACCACTTTATCCGAGATATGGTACAATGGGGATCAATAAGGCCCCAACAAATCAGGACTGATGAATAGGTCGTTGACATCTTCACGAAGCCCTTAGGGAAGGCCAAGTTCTTAACCTTTCGATAGAGACTTGGAGTCGTTGAAAGACCTTCCCATGAGGGTCTTGCTTGAGTTGGACCTTAAGCTCTAGGAGCTCTTGAGGGGTCTGTGGTACTTCCTGGAGCTATATGAGCATAGGGTGAGTGGTTCACCTTCCCTTGTAAGTGACATGTGCATAGGATGAGTGGTTCACCTTCCCTTATGAATGACATATGCATAGGATGAGTGCTTCACCTTCTCTTATGGCATGTGAGCAAGATGAGTGGTTCATCTTCTCCTATGGATGCCCTCGAATACATCCTACCCCTGCAGTCTAGGACTCTTGGGAAGTACATCTCATTTGGCCAATGTGTTTGGAAAAGTGGTTAGGGACCATAACACTACAGATGGACGCATCATGTACAATTGTACTCCCTACGTCTAGGATGCATGCTGTTCAACAACTTGATTAGTGTTTGACCCCTGATTATGTGGATTGACTTTTATCAGTGAGAAGAGAGTGGTAATGTCTTGTGACTCACTCTCGATCGATCCTTCTTATTATCTATCTCAATCTTCAACAGAGACGAGTCAAGATGTAGAGATAATACGTGATGATCATGATGGCATGATGATGGATGGATATTGGTAGGTGGAATTCTCCCTAGTTTAGAGGGAGTGTTAAAATGTGTAACTAGGGCAAAATTCCACTTTGGGAAGTTCATTGACCTAAGATGATGTTTGGACAAAATTCCTCTTTTCGAGAGGACCAAAATCGACCCTAGATGCATTGAATTCGGATAAGGAGAAATTTGTCTTTGATGTCAAGTCGACAAGAGCACATTTGGTCAACGCTGGCTTGGGGTCAAATTGGTCAAATTGATCCCCCTCCAACGCATATAAATAAAGGAGACCCTTAACCTCATTTGTCACATCAACAACACAACATTTCTTCTCTCTCCTTCATTGATTGGTTCATAAAATTTTGAGGTAGCCTATTTTTCTTCACACATGCAAGTTCTTGGTGCTGTTTTGACCTGCGTTGACTTTTTGTTTGAGGAGACTTTGACCAATGATGACCTTTGGACTTTTGAGGGGTTGTTTGACTGTGCTTTGACTAGGAGAAGACCTGTCCTAGTAGGCCACGTTATCTAGCACGAAAACCAAGGCAAGAGGAGTTGTTTGACCAGGGTTGACCACAAAGTTGCAGGAATGTTTTGATCGCATGTTGACTTCATCATTTGATTGGGTTTGATCGTCATTTTGTTGATTGTTTTTGCTATTGTTTGACCACCAAGGAAGGTCGAGTTTGATTGACTTTGACCGCTAAAAGGGGGGGGGTCTTGACCGCTAACTGCTAACTGGTTAGGTCACGTTGACTTCTATTGACTTTACAAAATTGCAGAACTTCATCAAGTTGATTAGATTTACATTGGTTTGGGTAATTTGCAAAAGTCAAGTCACATTGAATTTGACTTTCATCATTATACTCTATTGGACATTCTCTCTCTGTCGAACATTTGGTATTTGATAATAAGAAGGATTGATTAAGGGTTTTCCCCATCTTGGGGTTTTTCCTTGGCTTTAGCCAAATATTGGTATTCTCTTGTCTTGACTTGTCTTCTGCATTTATTGTTTATGTTTTATCTATAGTTACTGTCAATTTGAATTAATGGTTTTTGTGATTGCTTTTGGAAATTAAAGTGGAATTGACATTGGGCTAATAAAAGTACATTGAAGTAATTGTTGCAAGCATAAAACATACCATTGTTATCTAAAATTAACACTTACAAACCATGGAACCAAGTGGACACTTCATAGTGGCATGCCCTTCCATAATGGGCTTTAGAGTGTACAAGTGTCTCCAAGTTCAAGAACAAGGTTAACCAAGGAACCTATTAGGTCCATGGTACATCCATTAAGTGGCAGGTGTCATGTAATATGATGATGGAACAAAGTGGAGCATTAGAGGAAGGCTCCAAGCCACATGCCATAGTACAAGGGTAGCTAAGATAAGGGAAGCCCACACTTGGGTGTAGCAATCATGTTACATGAGTTACACCGACCTTTGTTTTTCCACCCTTCTTCATATGCCTTTTGTCTTCTATTGATTTTTCTTTTAAAACTGCATGGGGCTCTAGGGGATGAGAGCATGATGCGAACGATATAGCAGTGAATACCCCTTAAGGCTGGGTAGTTCATCACCCACCACGGGTGAGGACAATCATGGGTTTCTTAATGTTGCAGGGGGCCAATATAGAGGGCCCTAGGAACGAGGGTGATGGCCATAATGATGAGGGTAGAGCTCATGTTTGGCTTTGGCCCATGTGCTAAATTTGTATGTCTCGACCATATTTTGCATTTTATAGTACATTTCTTGTTGAGAGTGGCCAAATTATGCTTTTTACTTTTTTGCTACATCAACCTCCGGGGCATTGTTCCAGGCCTAACCCAAAGTGTGGACAAGGGGAGGGGGAGGCTAACTCCTTGTGGACCCAATGAACAGATGTGGACCCAATGGACAAATCTCGACCCGGATGGGAGATATGTGAAAAGGGGTCATAATGAGTGAAGAGGATTGATGTATGTGGTGTCGGGAAGCAGGACCATACAACCAAAATCGAGAATTCCCATGTAGTGGCACTAGGACTAGGATACAAGATTAACCACCAAATTGGACAAGGGTACAATAGTACAAACCGAGCCCATTCTTTTTGTCAAATCCCCCCACTAATCCATGCCCAAAAGTGTCCATGATAAGTAAGCAAAAATACCCAACTACATAATGAAAGTCATACCTTCGAGGTTGGAAGACCCACCTTCAAACATACGATCATAATAGATAAGTGAGGGCACATAATTGCTGGCTCAGGTGGTGGAGATGGATCGAACATTGAGCTATCTGGTGGCTGCAAGGGGCTGTTGGCTACTGGTTGAAGACCGTGTAGGAGAAAAAATTCTCCTATGTGTGTCACCCACAAGTGGTGGGTAACATGTACCATTTAGAAAAACTGTCATTACGTCCATTTGATGTATATTCCATCCCATAGCTGCAATAGAGATGATAGATATAATTGTTGTGTACCTGGCTGTAGGAGCAAAAGTTTTATCATAATCATTCCTTCATTTTGAGAGAATCCTCTAGCCACAAATCTTGCCTTCTAATTGTCAATACTCCCATCAACTACATGCTTGATTTTGTACACCCACTTGGAAGTTACAACTAGTTTATCCTTTAGTCTAGGAACAATTTCCCAAACTTCATTCTTCATTATTGATTTGCATTCTTCCATATTTGATGTTCAATTGCTTTTTCGTAAGAGGTAGATTCTGCTTAAATGAGTTTGGTCATATATGCTACACAACCATAATATGTTTTGGGTCTCTTGCTTTCTTTGAATGTTGCTTTTGTTGCTGCATGTCCTTTAGCTTCTTGTAGAGTTGTTCTTAGCCAAGCTTGTCTTTTTCAAGTTTCTGGAATGATGATAGGTTGTATAGGTTTGCTAGGTCCCTCTGGTTCTTCATGATGATCAATTGTAGGTTTTGAAGACTTGAGTTGCCTTGGACTCCCTTCATTGGGAAAGATAAGTCCTTCTTCATTAAAGTCAATGGGAATATCCTTGGACTTCTTGTATATAACATTTTCATTGAATGTGACATCTCTGCCTACTTCCATACGATGTTGTTCCTTGATGTAGATTCTATATGCTTTGATGAGGTGCTATAATTGTTAGTTTATGGTAAGCATAAGACATGTGTTCTAGTCTCAGATGGTGCTAAGAGTCTAAGGAACACAAGATCACCAATATCTAGAACTAGTTTCACGAGATTTGGCTCTGAAACACCTTAATTAAATTACTTTGCTATAATTAAATTATTTCCTAAGTGTAACTTAGGATAAATGGTAAATTAAAGTTAATTAATTAAGGATGTTCGACGTTGCTCTAGAGACTTCTATTGATGAAGTCTAATTGATCTTAGCTGTTGATGGAGATTTAATCATGGCCATTGAAGACCCAACGAGAGATTATAAGAGCAACTTGAAGTGATGGAGAGAGAACATTGAGCATCAGTGATCTTGGTTGATCAAGCTACCCAGTTTGCAAATTTAGTGAGGGCGCAGTTTGAGCCAGAGGGAGAGCATCATAGAGAGGGAGCAACAGATAATCTAGGAGCGAGATTCCAGAGAGTTTCCTAGTGAATTTCCAATGTCGGAGTGATAGGAAAAGGGAGGCCGAAATTCATCTATAGGGAGGCTGTACAAGCAGTGCGAATAGCCATAAACCCTTGAGCGAGTTGTCAGAAGAGGGTTGATTTCAGTTGCCGAAGGCCAAATCAACTTCCAGGAGGCAGAGCGAGTCATTTCCAAAGGCAAAGGGAGGCAAGACGACTCATTTAGAGCTAATGTCTAGGCAATGCAAGTTCTAGGTTGTAGTACGAGTAGCCAATGTGGGGTTCAAGCAGGTCAAAGGAGGACGAGTTGTTTAGCAGAGGAGATCCTTGACTCTAGATTATTTGGCCATTGTATTTGCCAGAGGATTGCTAGTTGCGCATCTAGTTGTAATTATTTCCAAATTGTTGCATAACAAAATAACCCTCATCTGATGCATCGGTTTTCCCTTTGGGGTTTTCCTGAGGACTTTTAGTCAAAAAATATTGGTGTCTAGGGTTTTATATTGACTATTGCAAGAGTTTTTGTCATAAACCCTAATTTACTGAACCGTAAGAAAACTAGGATCTTTAGACATCAACAATAAACCCTAAAAGGCTAGGGATTTATCATAACATTCCCTAGACATTAAGAGAGTAGGATTTCGACACGAGATCTAAAATTTATCAATAAACCCCAAGACGATTAGGGTTTCATCATTAGCATACTCTAAGCATCGAAAGGCTAGGGTTTTACAGTGAACCCTAAAGGTTAGGATTTTACCAAAACAACAAGATATAGTGTGATAAGGGTAGATTCAATCTAAAGATTAATCACCCAGACAAGAATCCTTATGATTCAAAATTCTAGACATGAAAGAGTTAGTAATATAGAACAAATTTCAAAATGGCTTCTCCTTGTATTATGATGAAGATTTACTATAAATCTTTATACATACCTTGAGTTACTCCTTTTACAAACTTGGTAAGTGTTCCTTATGAAGGGCTATTTTTGAAATATGATAGTATCTTCATAATTCATCTCCTTATGTGTCAACTTGTGCTTTAAGGATTTGATTTACCAAGTCACCAATCTTAATATATACTTGCAATATCTCTTGACAAGCATAATCAAAATATACAAGTACAGTAGCATGGTGATTAGGATTTCTATTACCTTTTAGAGAATGAATTCATAGACATTATTTAATTTCATTCTTGTCAATGATTGATATATATCTTGGACTATTTACAAATCCTAAACATTTGTGAGATGGGGACCAATTGAATGAGAGTGAGTTCTATCCTAGACATTAACAATCTTTGCCAATCATACCATCAACTAAGCTTAAGATATCAGATTTAACAAATGAGCAAGTTATACTTACCTTTGTTTGGTACTCCATTGAGCTTATTGCTCCTTTTGCAAACCATAGACATGATGTTAGATGTATGAGACAAAAGAATAAAAACAATGCTTACTTGATCTTCAAAGGTTCTTCCACAAGCTAAGACAAATTCATTGTTGTAAATTACTTCCTCTCCTTGAGATAAAGGTGCTCAATGCTCAACTTTGCTAGAGATGCTCAGTTGTAATCCTTGAGATGATTGTGACATTTAATGTCTTCATAATTGTAATCTTTTAATGTCTTCATAACTGTAGTTTATTCAACAAGTAATATTTTCGTTGGTTGCTCCAATGTAGAGATTCGACCACCTCCTTATAATTTGTATGGCACACATCACTTTTCGGATTTCTGAGATTGGAGTTCGGGTTTTTTTTTGATATGAGTTCATACACTATAATTTATGCACATAATTGCGTTCTCTTTTCTAGGAATCTCGGCCTTGATTAGGCTAGCAAACTATCCCTTTTGATCCTTAAAAATGTTACTAAGCTCTTTTGTCACTGAAGAATCTCGGTCTACTTCAGAATTGTGTCTTATTCATGACTGTAACAAACCTTCCAAAATTATGCGTAGAACCTTTTGGGAGATTCGACTCCTCCTTTTTCAAGTGACTGTATTTTTACTTTGAGCTTTCCAACTAGGTTTAGAAGGATTTTCCTCAATTCGATCTTGGTCTTGTAGAGATATTTCGTTGGTTAACAAGGCTTTGCTTTGAGATACAATTCGGTCACCCACACATATATCATTTTGCACAGATTTTCAAACCTTTTGATGAGGATATCAGACCTTGTAAGGTCACCTTACACCCTCACTCTTCTTGTTAAGATGCTCGCCCTTCCTTGGGCTATTGACGAATGTAACTAATGCTGGTCTTCATAATTGTATTTGTCAAAAGATTTTTTTTTATTAAAGAAAATAACTTATTAAAGCATATGTTTCATGCTTAGGTCAATGATTTCTAGGTCAAAGCCTTCATTGAAGAAGGCTTCTAGGTTTTGTCTTGAGTCAATCGAGTCATTATCATTTTTATTAGACCCTTCTTGGGCTTTTGTATCGTGTAAACAAAAATATTTTTGAGTCAAAAAGGTCATTTGTCACCTCCACACCAAGTTGGCCCTTCCTCATGAAGTCAGCCTGAATTAGGGCTATTCAACCATGCAAAAAGGCTATATATAGAGAGGCAGTTAGACTTATTTGGAGCACTCACTCATCATGTTCGATCTACAAGAGAAAGAAGAAGAAAAGCAGAGTGAAGTAGCGGGAGAAAGAAGGAAGAAGTTGGGAATATCGAAATCGAGTTCTTGGGAAATTTATCTCTCACATGTGCGAAGTTTCTAGGGTATAGCTGTGGCCAAAATTTTGAATCTATTGCAGGTCCGAAATTCTGAAGCCGGGGTCCGAAAATCTGTAGTTGTGGGCCGAAATTCTGGATTGAAGCTGCAACTGGAAAGTTAACACTTAGAGACTTTGGCAGGGGTCATCTACAAGGAGGAAGGGTTGACCTGGTAATTGGAGGAGGTCTTTGCTTAGGTCTAAAGGGTCTTGGATTGTCTCAAATATTGATTTGAATCTACTAGTGGAAGAGTTGGACTGGTTTTTCCCCTTCGATGGGTTTTGCCTTGGCTGAGTGCCTACATCTTGTGTCTTTTGTTCTTGTGGTCTTCACATACGTTTTATTTGGTAATTGCTTGATGGAAAAACTAATAAAGAAGTAAAAGAAGCCAACGTAAATCACAAGTAAATTATCAAGAAAGAGGAATCAAACCCTAAGCATTGATTTCTCAACAGAATCTCGGTCTACTTCAAAATTGTGCCTTATTCATGACTGTAACAAACCTTCCAAAATTATGCTTAGAACCTTTTGGGAGATTCGTGTTGAAATATGTAACTAGGATCGGTCTTCATAATGACATATGTAATCATGATTTTATGTATTTACTATAAAAAGAAAAATAAATTTATTATTGTTGTTCTTAAGGCATGGGTTTCATGCTCAAGGAAATTTATTTTATAGGTCAAGCACCCATTGAGTGCTTGTAGGTTTGTCATAAAGTCAATTGAGACATTGTCATGTATTGAAGGCCCATTTGGGCATGTTAGAAATTGAAAAGAAAAAATTATTGAGTCAAAAGACCCTCCAAGACCTCGTCATGGCGCAAAGATCAAGTCGGCTTGCATGAAGGGAGAAGTTGGCCTAAAGATAGCATTCCGTACCCCTAAAAAGCCTATATATAAGAAGGAACTCGACCTCATTTGGACACTCTCAAGAAAGGACGAAGAATAAGAAGAAGAAGATCGAAGTTCTGGGCCTCTCTCTCTTTTGTTAGGGTTTTTACAGTTACCGGGCAAAATGAAATTCTAAAGCTGCATTGAAGCTGTGACGCTGCATTGAAGCTACATCAAAACTGTGAAGTTGCATTGAAGCTGTGAAGCTACAGCTAGGTTGAAGCTATGAAAGGTCGAAGTTGTGAATTTGCTGGAGAGGTCGAAGTTGCAGTAGAATCTGTTGGTCGAAGTTGTAGAAGAATTTGCCGGAGGTCGAAATTGTAGGAGCTGCTGAGGAACTGCTAGAAGGAAAGCTCATCAAGGGACTCGATCTTGGAGGGTCTTGGTCAAGGGTCACAGATCAATTGAAGATTCTATAAGAAGAGAAGAATTCTTGTGGGTTTTCCTCTCAAGTGGAGAGGTTTTGGCCTTGGATGATCGCCTATATCTTGTGTCCTCGTCTCACTGTTCTTTATTATTTGATAATTGTTTGATGGAAAGAACACAATAATAATTAAGGAGAAAAGAATCTAATCAAGATAAGAAAAAATACAACATAAGCAGTTATCAAAGTAAGAGAAATCAATTAATGTAGCTGTCCTAGAATTCTCAACATGGTATCAAAGCTAAGCTGTCAAGACAAGGAAAGGCAACTTAAAGAAGGACACTCAAGGGCTGAAGCACAAGAAGATCATCAAGAGCATCAATCATCAAGAAGGACCATTCATCTCAATGATCATCACATCTCGAAGAAGACCTCAAAATCCTAGCTCATCTGAAGAAGGGTTCTACATTTGAAGTGTTCTTGAGAAGCTTATACATTCCTCAATCATCATCACAAAGAAGATCTCAAGGGCTTCTTCTCATCTCAAAGAGGGATTTCATATTGGAGCATCTTGAAGCCTTTACATCAAAGAAAAGCAAGGAGAAGTTGTTGTCATCATCATCAAGGAACCAAGGTGATCTCCCTTTCTTTGAAGGAAAACATCTTCATCAAGAATACATCTTCTATTATCAACATCATCATTAAAATCAAGAAGGCATCAAGTTGAAGATATTGCCATCAAGGAGTATCTTCAAAAGTAAGTATCTTTATATCTATATCTAAATCTATCAAAATGACTTCATTTTGCAAGGAATGCAACAAATTGGTTGGGTCACAAAATATCTTGCATGGTGTTGAAGCCCCGAAAATCGGGTCTACAACAAGGGGGATACCCACCCGGTCTGGACCTTGGTTGGTAGCTCCTTTTCCGTTTGGTATAGCGGGTTCGACTGGGGATATGGGACCAGTTTCCCAATTTAAGTGTGTGTGTGAGAAAGATTGATGTTTCTGGTTTAATAGTTCCTAATTAAGATGCTCTAATTCTAACTTTAATCTAATGACATGCAATATAAAACAGAAACTTCTAAGTCTATACTAACTCGGGGTGTAATCTTTCTTCTGTGCGATTTAAAATGATTTCAAATAACAATCGGTAATAAAGATTATTCCACTGTTCTAAGAAAATAATTCAATATAAATGAACCACTTCACATAAAAAGTTAGGCGAAACAGTTGTGAACAACATATCACACAGTAAGCTACTCATATATTAAGCACAAATAAATAGCTATCACTGTACAAAAGTGCCAAATGATAACTCAGGAATTCACGCATTAACATATAAACAACTGAACTTAAATATCGCTTTAACAAAAGAAATAGAAACAGTTAAGAGATAGAAGTACCAGTTATAACTAGTTCTACTCATGAGCTTCAAGTGATAACGATTTCTCTTCTTAATCCAACATCCACTAAGAGTACAAAAGTGCAACATCAGTAGTAGATATCAAATGCAAAAATCAATAAATCTTGTTCCATTCATTCATCAAAACCTCCTCGGAGGGTGCAAAAGTGCATGTTCTGAGAACAAGTTTTTGATAAATTTTTGGACCCTTCTCTAAATGCATGAGAAGGGTTTAAATACTACTAACTACATCTAAAAATAACTTATTTACAAAAATTTAGGATACGGTTTAAATGACCGTCTTTTCTATAGACAAAATAAAACAAAACTATTTCTAAAATTAAATCTAATATCTAACTATTTCTGTATCTGCTCCTTAGCATTGCAAGCATGCATTCAGCATTTGATTGCGAAAAGTGGGTTAGCCGACTTCAGCCTTTAACTGTGCTGTAATAACGGAATCGGCAAGAGCTGGTGCCACATCTTCGGCAGAACTGATGATGCTTTTGAGAGTAATATACTGACTGTGCGGTTTCACTAAGTACTTTTGAGGATATTTCTGATCATTATTGTTGATTTTTGGATTCAAAATTTACCTTTTATCTTTAACATACTTTTTTCCGAATTTCTGGGACTTACAAGTAGCTGAGCAATTAGAAGCTTTCCATTTCGAGAAGTTTTACCCAGCGATGCGTGATTATGTTATGAAACCAGCTCAAGAAAAGATAGAAAAGATGGATCAACGACTTAGAATTTAGCATCTTCGAGGGGGAAACCTCCTTTACTTTACATAAATGAACAATTCTTGGATGATTCAAATGACAAAACCTCCTTTTTATATATAGGAGTCTAAGGAGTCACATATAACCCAGCCGACCTAACAATAATAATATGAAGCCACAATAGTAACATTAGTGGGCTTATATGGGGTACAATAGTAACAATATGGGCACTATGTGGGTACATCAATATAATAAGTGGGTTGTACTAATAACAATAAGGGTTATACTAGTAGTATAGGGGCCTAACAGATTAGCTAATCGCACATCGGAAACTGCCTCCGTTTCTTAATCCAGGCTTCCTTGGTGCGATTTTCGCCTCTTGCGTGCTTTCTTGTAGCGGATGTAAAATTGAAAATTTGTGAAAATAATGATTCTGAGAGCTCTTGACCCTGAGTCTTAAACTGTCTGGTTTTTATGTCAGCGCTGTCCAGTACCCATTTAACCATGTCTGTATAGGGAATAATTTTAGGCCTCGTCGCTAGCTGGTATAGGAACGAACAAGCTAAGTCTGCAACTAATGCTTCAAAAGAATTCTGGGAGCTTGCAATAGTCGTATCCCCCATTACCTTAGGATTCTCTTTCTCAAGTAGATTATACATGCCTTTCCAAGTGTAAATACCTGCGTCTCTGTTGCATGCGGTGTCTGTGTACAAAGGTGCCATGTCTTTAACTTCAGACATCAGAGCCTTGCCTTTCTTCTCCATAGTTTCCTGTATACTGCTTCGTATAATTCTTTGTTTTTTGTTCTTGTAGTTTACAAGTGAGGTGAGAGTAACAATAAGGAATAATGACAGGAAAGCTTTAAAATGCCAAAGACACGCAAAAGTGTATCACCTTACGTGAACTGGTTTCTAGATAAACACAAAACCGTATTTCATTAACAACTGGCAACTACTTCATTAATTAGCATTTAAAGCGCATAACCAGGTCTCGTTTTATGAAACAGTTTTCAAGAGTGAGCCGAGAGATTTTGCGATGGAGTGATTCTGCGATTTGCTTCACAATATCGCAAATCGCTGTATTGCATTATCGCAAGATCGCAATGTCATTCTTTTGTAAGATCACTTTGTCGCTCTATTGCGATATCGCATCGTCGCAACATCGTGCAATCGCAGTATGTGCTTATTTCGTGTTAATGTATTTCTTGCGATGTGCCGTTTTGCGATATGCTTCATCGCATATCGACATTTTCTGCGGTTTTCCAGCAGAATTGTGTTTGAAGGCATGCGATGCGATATTTATTTTTCATTATGTAATCTCGCATCGCAATCTCGCATACTTAGAGTTTGGCTTGTAAGAAGGCATCTTGTTATCCTTTCTGCGATGCGATATTCCTTAAGGAGTGACTTTATCTCTCCTTACCATGAAACTTAAGCTTTTTTAGATTTTGCAGAGGTATTTTCCTACGTTTATGATGGTGAGGTTTATTAAAAAGGAAATGTTAGCACTAATTCATTTTTAAATTTTTTGACTAAGGGTCCCCACTTATTTAGTATTAGTAATAATGCTAAATAAGAAGGGGGGTTGTTGGTGGCCACAACAATTGGCTATTCACTTGGAAGAACCAGTTATTTCTGTCTTTTTTTTGAATTTTCTAAACTTCCAAAACATAAAATTTTCCAGAAAGTTAAACTTTATTATAGAATGATAAAGTACATTATGCTTTAACCTGTCAATGATATTTTGTTTCAACTATTTTCAACTTTGATTATTTGCTTTCTCAAGCTAGTCCTTATATTTACATTAGTCATTACTTGGTTTATAAAGATAAAACAAAGTCTTCTCTGTCAAGAGGTTTTAGATATGCTCATTTGTCGTAGGTAGAGCCTCTGCTGCCAGTAGGCGTTCATAGCCTCGACAGAGTTACCTGTTACCCAACAATGATCCTATATCCTACTTAAAGAAACCTACAATTCTCA
The DNA here is from genome assembly GCA_000404065.3 of Pinus taeda. Lineage (NCBI taxonomy): Eukaryota > Viridiplantae > Streptophyta > Pinopsida > Pinales > Pinaceae > Pinus > Pinus taeda. The sequence goes on along the minus strand of APFE030365777.1, from coordinate 36,765 downwards.
AAGAAGAATTCACATCCACACTTATTGCTTTGATTTTCTTTTACTCTTAAAGAACAATGTCTTGGTTTGATAGCCAATTTATGACACAGTCATTCACTTGATTTATAACTTTACTGAACAAGCTGGCTCGTGATGAGACCCCTTGCCTTTTGATTGCAACAATCTTGAGTCATTGCCCTGTTGTGGTATGCAGTATTGGCAAAGTCAGCAAGTTATAATATCTGTGAATATGATAAGCCGGCTCGTGATGAGACCTCTCACTCTTTAAGATAAAGTGTATCCTTGGATTGTTCCTTTGAAAATTGTGATTTCCTTAGTAGGGAGGAAGTCATTGTTTCCTTAAGATAGCTCTGGACGACAATAGTAGAGTTTTTTTTTTTTTTTTGGAAAGAGCTGTTTTACAGAGAATCTTTATTTTGTTATTGATACCTTTCATTGCACTGATAGAAAACAATTTCTCACTAAAGGTTGTTTTCATCAAATTTTATGAAGTTGAAACTAGTATCATATCTAGGCTAGAGTCTTTAACTGTATCTTTCAATAATAAAGATCAATTTTCTAAAAGATTTGCTATTTATACAAGCGAAATATAAAAATCTGGAAGAGAATTGGTGTCTATTTTGTAAATACCTAATGTAACCATTCACAACTAGTTTTATTAAAATAAAAATCTAATCTACGAAATAGAAGAATGATCTTCTAAGGAAAATATTTCTTAAGGATCTGTCCGTTAACAAGTAAAGAATCTCTTTTCCCTGTTAAATTCTGTAACATAAAAGTGGATGGGCCTATGACTTCTACAATCTGAAAAGGACCAAGCCACATTCGTTGAAATTTTTTATGTTTCCCTTCTTCCTCATGGGCTTTGTCCCATTTTAAAACTAGATCTCCCATCTGAAAATATTTTCTGGTCATCATGTTTGAATCAAAAGAGGATTTTACTAATGCTTGATGATGAGCGTGATTTCTTTTGGCTTGTTCTCGTTGTTCTTCTATCTTGATTATTTCCATTTGCCTCAGTTGTAAGGAGGAAGTTGGTACTTCGTCAATATATTGAACTAAAGACAGAGAGGGAATTGCTAAATGAGTTGGGAGAATCACTTCTTTTCCGTAAACTAAATTAAATGGAGAAGTGGCGATGGAGGCTTTTTGCGTTATTCGATCTGCCCATAAAGCATATATTAAAGACTTATGCCAATTTTTATGATTTTGGTCAACTGTTCATTTGATAATCCTGATTAGGTTTTTATTTGTAGATTCAGCTAACCCATTCCCCTGTGGGTAGTAATTGGCAGAATATTTAAGTTTAAAACCTCTTTTGAGTGCAAATTCAGTGATTGCGTTTCCAGAAAAGTATGTTGCATTATCAAACATTAAAGCGGAAGGCAACCCAAACCTGGTGATTATAAATTGATTTATGAAATCAATGATATGTTCAGCATTAGCCGTCTTGAGTGGAACTGCTTCTACCCATTTGGTAAAGTAATCTGTTGCTGTAAGAATATATCTATGCTGCTTAGAAGAGTGAGGAACGATCTCACCTATTATGTCGAATCCCCACTGATCAAAAGGTTGGTCAATGTTGACTGGTTGTAGTGGCAAGGATGGTTTCTTCTATCTCCTGGCAGTGGTTTGGCAGACTTGACATTTCCTCACGTAATTGTGCGAGTCTTTGAATAATGTGGGCCAGTAATAGCCTACGCGTAAGATTTTATGTGCAGTAGCATCTCCAGCATAGTGTCCGCCTGCTGGCCCATCATGGGGTTCCTGCAAAACTTTTTTAGCTTCAGATTCTTCGAGACATCTAAGAAGAACAGAATCATAATTTATTTTAAAAAGAACATTGTTCAGGAGCTGATATTGTTTGGCTTTCAACCTTAGAGCTCTTTTCTTGGTATGATCGAGGTGTGAAGGAGCGTATCCATTCTTTAGATAATAAATGATATCAGCATATATGACTCATTATCGTTTAGGCTTACCTCATACACTTGTATGTCTGTTGATGGAATTTCAGATATCAGTGATGCTCCGACCAACATTTTGCAAAAGCCTTGACCTTTTACAATGCTTGCTGGTTTGATTTCTACATCATATTCTTGTAAGGAAGTAACCCAATTGGCTCTTTTATCACCCACATCTTTTTGCACTAAAAGATTGCTAACTGCCAATGGTTTTGGTATGGGTTTTGAGTAGAAAGGGTTTGAAATATTTGATTGCTTTGAAAACAACATAAGCTTGTTTCTCCACATCTGAATATTTTAATTCAGCCCCCTGTAAATTTGAACTAAAAAAAGCAATCGGAGCTTCTGCTTTTTCTTGATTAGCTTGAGTAAGTATCACTGCGTATGATCTGTCAGAGGCAAATGTATATAAAATAAAAGGCTTTGAAAAATTTGGAGTTGCTAAAGATGGAACATTAATAATTGCTTGTTTGATTAGATTGAATGCTTCATATTCGTTTTGACCCCATTTGAAGATTGCGTTCTTTTTTATCATTGCTTGTAAAGGAGACACGATTCTTGAAAAATCTGGAACAAATCCCTTTACAAAGTTTATCTGGCCAAGGAAAGATTGCATGGCTTTTTTGTTGTGAGGTAGGGATATTTCAGAAATCTTTTTGATTCTGTCAGGATCAATATGAATTCCAGATTTTGACATTATGAATCCTAGAAGTTTTCCTTTACTTAATGCAAAAAAGGATTTTTTGGGGTTAAGTGAAATTCCATACCTGAGACAACGTTGGAAGATTTGTTTTAAATCTCTAAGATGGTTGCTTTGTTTCTTGGAATAAACAGTTATATCATCCAAATAGATTACCACAGACTTATTAACTAAACCTTTGAATGCAATGTCCATGGCTCTTTGAAATGTGGCACCAGCATTATTCAGGCCAAAAGGCATTTTTTGATATGCGTAGGTACCCCATTTGGTTCTAAATGTTGTTTTGAGTTGATCATCAGGATGTACCAGCACTTGATTGTATCCTGAAAATCCATCTAACATTATTTCTGACCCAACGACTGCCTGCAAAATTTGTTTCATAGGAGGCAAAGGAAAATTATCCTTTTGGCAGGCTTTATTAAGATTTCGAAAGTCAATACATATTCTAATATCTCCGTTTTTCTTTCTAACGGGAACCATATTGGAGACCCATTTGGAATGTCGAACGGGAAAAATTATATTGGCTTTCAATAGCTTGTTGAGTTCAGATTTGATTTGGTTTTCTAGATTGGGATGAATTTTTCTCAACTTTTGTTGGACTGGTTTTTCATCGTCCATCATTGGAATAGTATGTTGGATGATAGAAGTGTCGTATGTTTTAAGTTCATCGTATTTCCAAGCAAAAACATTTTTGTATTGTCTCAAAAGACGGATATATGCTAATTTTTCTTCAGGAGTTAGGCCAAGGCCTAGATTGACGTTCTATGGTTTGTCATCAGTTGCCAGATTTACTAATTCGTAGTTCAAAGTTGAACTTTGGAGTTTTGAATTAGTAGATCTTTTAAACTGATCTTTCAAATCATAAAGGTCTTCTAATTTGACTACCAACTTAGGTATAACATTGTTAGTGCTATCTTGTTGCAATTGTCGATCATGTTGGTCTTCGTCAATTATTTGATTGGCATAGGATCCTTCAGATGTGAGAAAACTCACGATATCAGGATCGTCGTAGAATATTCTCCAATTTGTGATGTTATCAGGAATAGAAGGTCTAAAGATTAATTCTATTGAGAATCTATCTGGACTAAAATCTTCTGAAGGGATAAGTTTGGAAGCCACGTTAGCTAAAAGGTC
>APFE030365777.1:0-32105 GCA_000404065.3 Pinus taeda | reverse complement strand
AATAATGTGGGCCAGTAATAACCTGCGCGTAAGATTTTATGTGCAGTAGCATCTCCAGCATAATGTTCACCTCCTGGCGCATCATGGAGTTCCTGCAAGACTTTTTTAGCTTCAGATTCTTCGAGACATCTAAGAAGAACAGAATCATAATTTATTTTAAAAAGAATATTGTTTAGGAGCTGATATTGTTTGGCTTTCAACCTTAGAGCTCTTTTCTTGGTATGATCGAGGTGTGAAGGAGCGTATCCATTCTTTAGATAATAAATGATATCAGCATATATGACTCATTATCGTTTAGGCTTACCTCATACACTTGTATGTCTGTTGATGGAATTTCAGATATCAGTGATGCTCCGACCAACATTTTGCAAAAGCCTTGACCTTTTACAATGCTTGCTGGTTTGATTTCTACATCATATTCTTGTAAGGAAGTAACCCAATTGGCTCTTTTATCACCCACATCTTTTTGCACTAAAAGATTGCTAACTGCCAATGGTTTTGGTATGGGTTTTGAGTAGAAAGGGTTTGAAATATTTGATTGCTTTGAAAACAACATAAGCTTGTTTCTCCACATCTGAATATTTTAATTCAGCCCCCTGTAAATTTGAACTAAAAAAAGCAATCGGAGCTTCTGCTTTTTCTTGATTAGCTTGAGTAAGTATCACTGCGTATGATCTGTCAGAGGCAAATGTATATAAAATAAAAGGCTTTGAAAAATTTGGAGTTGCTAAAGATGGAACATTAATAATTGCTTGTTTGATTAGATTGAATGCTTCATATTCGTTTTGACCCCATTTGAAGATTGCGTTCTTTTTTATCATTGCTTGTAAAGGAGACACGATTCTTGAAAAATCTGGAACAAATCCCTTTACAAAGTTTATCTGGCCAAGGAAAGATTGCATGGCTTTTTTGTTGTGAGGTAGGGATATTTCAGAAATCTTTTTGATTCTGTCAGGATCAATATGAATTCCAGATTTTGACATTATGAATCCTAGAAGTTTTCCTTTACTTAATGCAAAAAAGGATTTTTTGGGGTTAAGTGAAATTCCATACCTGAGACAACGTTGGAAGATTTGTTTTAAATCTCTAAGATGGTTGCTTTGTTTCTTGGAATAAACAGTTATATCATCCAAATAGATTACCACAGACTTATTAACTAAACCTTTGAATGCAATGTCCATGGCTCTTTGAAATGTGGCACCAGCATTATTCAGGCCAAAAGGCATTTTTTGATATGCGTAGGTACCCCATTTGGTTCTAAATGTTGTTTTGAGTTGATCATCAGGATGTACCAGCACTTGATTGTATCCTGAAAATCCATCTAACATTATTTCTGACCCAACGACTGCCTGCAAAATTTGTTTCATAGGAGGCAAAGGAAAATTATCCTTTTGGCAGGCTTTATTAAGATTTCGAAAGTCAATACATATTCTAATATCTCCGTTTTTCTTTCTAACGGGAACCATATTGGAGACCCATTTGGAATGTCGAACGGGAAAAATTATATTGGCTTTCAATAGCTTGTTGAGTTCAGATTTGATTTGGTTTTCTAGATTGGGATGAATTTTTCTCAACTTTTGTTGGACTGGTTTTTCATCGTCCATCATTGGAATAGTATGTTGGATGATAGAAGTGTCGTATGTTTTAAGTTCATCGTATTTCCAAGCAAAAACATTTTTGTATTGTCTCAAAAGACGGATATATGCTAATTTTTCTTCAGGAGTTAGGCCAAGGCCTAGATTGACGTTCTATGGTTTGTCATCAGTTGCCAGATTTACTAATTCGTAGTTCAAAGTTGAACTTTGGAGTTTTGAATTAGTAGATCTTTTAAACTGATCTTTCAAATCATAAAGGTCTTCTAATTTGACTACCAACTTAGGTATAACATTGTTAGTGCTATCTTGTTGCAATTGTCGATCATGTTGGTCTTCGTCAATTATTTGATTGGCTAGGATCCTCAGATAGGAGAAAACTCCGATATAGGATCGTGTGATATTCTCCAATGTGTGATGTTATCAGAATAGAAGGTCTAAAGATTAATTCTATGAGAAACTATTGACTAAAATCTATGAAGGGATAAGTTGGAGCCCGTTAGCTAAAGGTCTGCACTTGCATTCTGGGAGTCTGGGAATTGATGAAATATTAAAATGTATAAAATGTTCAGTCAGATCTTGAACTAAAGATTGATAATGTTTTAAATGACCTGATAAACAATGTATAGTATTACGTACCTGTCTGATTACAATTTCAGAGTCTCCAAAAACTTGAAGGTATTTGACATTTAATCCAATTGCTTTGTACAACCCTTGGACTAAAGCCTCATATTCCGCTGTATTGTTGGTGCAATCAAATTCGAGTTTGCAAGTTAACATAGTTTTATCTCATTCTGGACTAACTAGCATGCATCCTGCTCCTGCTCCTTCGTTAGATTTAGAACCATCAAAAAATAATTTCCAAAATAAAGATTTATTTACAAGACTATCTAAAAAATTGATGCATTTAGAACTATCTGTTTGAGAAAAAATTTCGACTTGGGATAAAACAGAATGTTCTAAATAAGGTGACGTATGAGCATTAAAATTCCCTAGGAAAGAATCTACTGAGTAATTGCCAATAATACTGTTGTTATATGCTACTGGTTCATTATCTCCCTCTAGCTTCGTTACTATGTATTTCTGATGTCTTTCTCATTCAACTTTTATTTGATTGGGTTTACCATTGTAGGGCAGCCACATGTGCGACCAGTCAGTGACGAAGTATCCATAAAGTTTTTCTCACCAATCCCTGCTAAGAATTAAGCCATAAAATTTTGGAATGTCAGCAACTAAAATGTCGATAACTTGACATACCTTTGGGTTGGATGACAGCCTTATGGTAACCTGATTTAATTCGCCAATCACTTCGACTTGCGATCGATCTAGCTGGACTATGCGCACAACAGACTTCTGCGGTTGAACGTTCAATTTTGTACATATTGATTTTGGCAAAATATTCGATGAAGCTCCTGAATCCACTAGGCAATTATGCACATTTTTATTAAAAATTTCATAAGTAAGAAGAAAGGGGGGAGTATGAGATCTCGATCTACCTCCAATTAATGCGACGTTTTGGATCAATCTTGTTAATCACATTAGTCGGGGGTCTTCCATATCATGGGAAGCTTGAGAAATTACAGCGGCAGGCAAAGGTGCAACTGGCACAGCATGTAACTCTTTCAAAAGTATCTTTCGCTGGTGTTTTAACTTGCTCAATTCGTAAAGAGTAATGGTGGCCCTAGTCTTTTTCATGTCTTCTAGGATATTGTACTCCATTTCATCCGAAACGATCAACGTTTTAGATGGAGTAGATGAATCTGCTTGGACTTGGCTGGTTTGAATCGCTTTGGGTGTCGTTTTCTTGGCTGCGACTTTATCCTTTGTTGCCGAGCTTGCGCTCTTTGGCCTAGGGGTAGTTTGAGGAGGATCCAACTGATTTCTATTTCGTGTACTAACCGGGAATGCTTCTTGATCCTCTTCTTGTGGGAGGATGAAATCCCACATTCCTTGTAATTCTACAAGTTCTTCATCATCGGTTTGCCCTTCAATAGCACTTTCTTCTTCTTCTTCTTCGGATTCCACACTTGTAATAGCATTGGGAGGCTTTGAATCTGTTGAAGGGTTTCTCTTAAAAGCTCTGTAGGGTTTTTTTGAAGAAGTTTTTGCGACTTGTTTTTTGATGTCGACCATCTCGTTAGACATGATCTTCAAAACTTTTTGCAATCCTTCTAAATCAAATGGATCTTTCGATTGTTTTTTCTTGGGATCTTCTTTGAAAGTAACCTTCTTTGATTTCCGTTCCTCTAACGCAGTTTCCTTTTCTAGGGCTATTATACGTTTCTCTACTGCTATTGCTTCTTTCATGTTTTCGGCTACAGTTGTTTTATTAGCCCTGTCCACGAAGATTTCTATGTTTGATGGTAAAGCTGTGATATACCATTCACTTCTCACTTCTTCGCTGGGCTTGGAAGCAGTAGGAATTTTGTTTAACAGTTTATTGAAACGTGAATTGAAATCTTTGATGGGTTCTTTTGACTGGGCCCTAAGGTTTGACAGGTCACTGATTAGCGTTGCTGTAGATCTATCATCACCAAATTTAATGAGGAATTGCTCCTGGAAGATATCCCAACTGGTGATAGATCCAGATGGTAATAAAAAATACTATGATCCGGCTGTTCCCTAAAGAGTATAAGGAAAAAGTCGAACAACAACATCTTCATTAGTAACTCCGTTAAGGTTTATATATAGCATAAAGTTATTAATATGCTCTTCCGCTAGCATGCCTTCTTCAGGATTGAACTTAGGCAACCATTTTTCAGGATGGGCTGGCAGTTGACTCAAGGGTGCAGGCATTGGGATTGCCCCTGGGTTATTCCATGGAGATTGGGCCATCACTGATTTACTAACGGAAGGAAGTGCAGAAGATGATCCCTGAGGTTGAGGAAATGAGGGTATTATAACTCCGGATGATTAAGAAGGAGATGTGGAAATACCAGTACGCTGGTGGACAATGATCTGAAGTGGAGGAGTGGATGGTTGACTTCGCGGTGAGGAATTTGAGATGGATGATGATGATGAGAGAGTCTCGCTATCGGACTCTTTAGGTGATTTCCTTGCTCTTTTCTTAGTGGGTAGAAGTAACTCGGTTGGCTGAACACCAAACTTTTCGCTCTTTAATCTGGTCAAAAGATGAGTAGGGTTATATTGCGAAGTCACGCTGCCTTGAGATTTATCAGATCTTGGAGGAGATATAGAAAATCCTTGAAGTTTGTGAATCAAAGATTCAACTTCAGGAGGTTCAATAGTAGATTGTTCTGAAATGTCACGGTTTGTAGCAGCGGCTGTTGATCCTACAACTTCTAACTGTGGATTTGAAGATTCAAAATGCAATGGAGAAGTCGGGTGAGATTGTGAGGGCGATTTACTCTCAGAATGGTATTTTGATTTGGACTTACTTGCCATTCATAGTTCTAGCCCTTTTTCTAGTGCCAAATATGTTGAAGCCCCGAAAATCGGGTCTACAACAAGGGGGATACCCGCCCGGTCCAGACCTTGGTTGGCAGCTCCTTTTCTGTTTGGTATAGCGGGTCCGACTAGGGATATGGGACTAGTTTCCCAATTTAAGTGTGTGTGTGAGAAAGATTGATGTTTCTGGTTTAACAGTTCCTAATTAAGATGCTCTAATTCTAACTTTAATCTAATGACATGCAATATAAAACAGAAACTTCTAAGTCTATACTAACCCGGGGTGTAATCTTTCTTCTGTGCGATCTAAAATGATTTCAAGTAACAATCGGTAATAAAGATTATTCAACTGTTATAAGAAAATAATTCAATATAAATGAACCACTTCACATAAAAAGTTAGGCGAAACAGTTGCGAAAAACATATCACACAGTAAGCTACTCATATATTAAGCACAAGTAAATAGCTATCACCGTACAAAAGTGCCAAATGATAACTCAGGAATTCACGCATTAACATATAAACAACTGAACTTAAATATCGCTTTAACACAGGAAATAGAAACAGTTAAGAGATAGAAGTACCATTTATAACTAGTTCTACTCATGAGCTTCAAGCGATAATGATTTATCTCTTCGTAATCCAACATCCACTAAGAGTACAAAAGTGCAACATCAGTAGTAGATATCAAATGCAAAAATCAATAAATCCTGTTCCATTCATTCATCAAAACCTCCTTGGAGGGTGCAAAAGTGCATGTTCTGAGGACAAGTTTTTGATAAATTTCTGGACCCTTCTTTAAATGTATGAGAAGGGTTTAGATACTACTAACTGCATCTAAAAATAACTTATTTACAAAAATTTAGGATACGGTTTAAATGACCGTCCTTTCTATAGACAAAATAAAGCAAAACTATTTCTAAAATTAAATCTAATATCTAACTATTTCTATATATGCTCCTTAGCATTGCAAGCATGCATTCAGCATTTGATTGCGAAAAGTCAGTTAGCCGACTTCAGCGTTTAACTATGCTGCAATAACGGAATCAGCAAGAGCTGGTGCCACATCTTTGGCAGAACTGATGATGCTTTTGAGAGTAATATACTGACTGTGTGGTTTCAGTAAGTACTTTTGAGGATATTTCTGATCATTACTGCTGATTTTCAGATTCAAAATTTACCTTTTATCTTTAACATACTTTTTTCCGAATTTCTGGGACTTACAAGTAGCTGAGCAATTAGAAGCTTTCCATTTCGAGAAGTTTTACCCAGCGATGCGCGATTAGCGCTAGGCGCGCTAATCGCGCATCGGAAACTGCCTCCGTTTCTTAATCCGGGCTTCCTTGGTGCGATTTTCGCCTTTTGCGTGCCTTTTTGTAGCGGATGTAAAATTGAAATTTTGTGAAAATAATGATTCCGAGAGCTCTTGACCCTGAGTCTAAAACTGTCTATTTTTTATGTCAGCGCTGTCCAGTGCCCATTTAACCATGTCTGTATAGGGAATAATTTTAGGCCTCGTCGCTAGCTGGTATAGGAACGAACAAGCTAAGTTTGCAACTAATGCTTTAAAAGAATTCTGGGAGCCTGCAATAGTCGTATCCCCCATTACCTTAGGATTCTCTTTTTCAAGTAGATTATACATGCCTTTCCAAGTGTAAATACCCACGTCTCTATTGCATGCGGTGTCTGTGTACAAAGGTGCCATGTCTTTAACTTCAGACATCAGAGCCTTGCCTTTTTTCTCCATAGTTTCCTGTATACTGCTTCGTATAATTCTTTGTTTTTTGTTCCTGTAGTTTACAAGTGAGGTGAGAGTAATAATAATGACAGGAAAGCTTTAAAATGCCAAAGACACGCAAAAGTGTATCACCTTACGTGAACTGGTTTCTGGATAAACACAAAACCGTATTTCATTAACAACTGGCAACTACCTCATTAATTAGCATTTAAAGCGCATAACCAGGTCTCATTTTATGAAACAGTTTTCGAAGAGTGAGCTGAGAGATTTTGCGATGGAGTGATTCTGCGATTTGCTTCGCAATATCGCAGATCGCTGTATTGGATTATCGCAAGATCGCAATGTCATTCTTTTGTAAGATCGCATTGTCGCTCTATCGCAATATCGCAATATCGCATTGTCGCAACATCGCGTAATCGCAATATGTGCTTATTTCGTGTTAATGTATTTCTTGCGATGTGCTTCATCGCATATCGACATTTTCTGTGGTTTTCCAGCGGAACTGCGTTTGAAGGCATGCGATGCGATATTTATTTTTCATTATGTAATCTCGCATACTTAGATTTTGGCTTGTAAGAAGGCATCTTGTTATCCTTTCTGCGATGCGATATTCCTTAAGGAGTGACTTTATCTTTCCTTACCATGAAACTCAAGTTTTTTTAGATTTTGCAAAGGTATTTTCCTAAGTTTATGATGGTGAGGTTTATTAAAAAGGAAATGTTAGCACTAATTCATTTTTAAAATTTTTTGACTAAGGGTTCCCACTTATTTAGTATTTGTAATAATGCTAAATAAGAAGGGGGGTTGTTGGTGGCCACAACACATGGAAGAAGTGGACAGATTTAATCCTCATAGAAAGTGAAGTCATTGATCATGTTAAGGGTTTAATTGTCGAACCTCCAAAGGAAGAAGTTAAAGCTCTAGCAAAATACATGAAGGGGGAACTAAGGGCTCAAAGAATCCTTATAGAATCAATCAAGGATATTCTCATCCCATATGTAGCGAAGTTAGAATAGTCAAAAGATATCTATGACAAAATGGTAGAATTATTCTCCATGAGCATTGCAGGAGAAGTAATATCATTAAGAACCGAGCTCTACAAGATGAAGATATCAAAGGAAGAAGGAAAAACCTCATACTTATGAGGGTGTCAGACATACGAGACCAACTGCAAGAGTTGGGGGAAATAATATTCGATAAGGAAATGACCACTGTGGTGCTCAATGCACTACCAAAGGAATAGGGCAACTTTATATCAAGCATTTATGGAAAGAAGGAAGCCACCCCATTCAGTGAACTTTGGTCATTATGTAAGATTGAAGAAACCAGGTTGGTGGGATTAAATTCAAGCATTTGCTACCATGGCTAAGAGAAAAGGAAAGTTCAGGAATTTTGGTCCTCAGAAAAGGAAGAGGAATATGTCAAAGATCCAATGCTACGACAATCAAGAATATGGGCACTACAAAAGAGTTTGTCCAAAAATCAAGAAGGACAACAAAAGGAAAGAAAGAAATGAGGCTCGTATCACTGAAGAAGTGGAAGAACCCGATGAGAATAAATCCAAAGGGATAGATCTTCACTATTAGGGTTTCACTAATACATAGCAAGGAGAAGTGGGAGGCGAAAAGACCCCCACCATGACAGTCAAGATGAGAAGCATTATGTCGAGATGCATCTTAGTAGAAGATGACATCATACTAGAAGCATACCGTTGAAGCAAGAGCTCATGATATCATTAGAAAAGCTTGAAAGATAGTTAAAGTAGAAATCTACATGGATGTAGCAGTCATCATATAAAGAAAGTAGCTCTTGGTAACCTCATTGAAAGTGTATGTAGTACATATGGTTGAGAGAAAGTCATCTAGCATGATAGGAGGAATTCATCATACATCATCATCATGAGAAAGGAGCTTTTGCCAGATGGGGATAATCTAGATGCTTTGTTGGAATCTTGATTAGAAGGTTCACCTCTCATGGAGGAAGCAAGTGTCTCGCTGAGAATTCCACCTTGTATGGGATTCATTGTTGAGAAGGATGATGGTATGGTGACAAAGGAGTGCAACATATCGAGATGGTTAAAGTACTTTCAATCAAGGAAATGAAACTACTGAAGGAATGACCAAAAGAAGGAAAGAGGTATGTATGCATGTATTTAATTGAGTCATGCCGTCATATGGTTGCATGGGTAATGCTCTATCTCATGAGGATGATCAAAGAAAAGGGAGCTCCTCGTTTGGAAAGATGCATGAAGGCATGGTTCACATATTGACAAGATGAAATCAACATAATATGTCTTCATATGGAATATGAGGTGGTTGACAAAGTCAAAGGAACTAGAAGTTCTTGAAGAGAATTATGTGAAGAAAGAAAGAAGAGATCGTGAAAGATCCAACTATAGTCACATAAGATAAGAGAAAATGCTCAACATTTGATGACTAAAAGAATTGGCTAGGATATCTCCATGGAAAAGGTATGAAGACTGATAAAGTTTGGAAAGGAAGACCCTTGACATTGAATATCTTGGAGATGTATCAATAATGTGCGAGATGTTGATGTTGCAAGCAAACAGATGTCCTGATGAAAGGCCATCATAAAAGGTAACGTTGATTTGATGTTCATTTTGATTTTTGAACATATGGATGGATGGATATAGGGCTATCGAACGAGAATTGTAAATGTCACCTACAGCTAGTACTCATTGGGTTGGATGAAAGATCCTAAAGGAAACATGACTTGGAAGAGGTATCTGTATGAAGAAAAGCCAGATGTGGATTAGAAGATCACTTTCCAATAAAGATAAGGACAATATGACTGACATGGTTCATGAAGGAAAGTGATGGAGGGATGATGCGCCTATGAAGAAGCCCCAAAAGATAAAGGCTCCATAATGATAAAGATAAAATTCATGACATCGAAAGGAGGAGCTCTTCAAGCAACTGAAGGTACCATGATCTCCACTAAAGAACAGTAAGCTGCTGAAAACAAGTCCCTAGTTAAGAGGGAGCTTGGACAAGTCCCTTGGTAAGAGGGAGCTTGGGTACATTCGTTTTATAGGAATGGGTTGGTCCTCCCTGGTTAAGAGGGAGTGATAGATATAGTTCCCTAATTCATGTGTCGTGCACTAGACCAGGACTAACAACCGTAAGTCTTAGTGAAGGCCATGAGGAGAGATAGACACATCATTCTTGTCTTCATATTGTGAAGAAAGAATGGAGGATTGGGTAAGCATCTGGCATTCGATATTCTTTGAGGATGAGGTAGGGCATCCAAGATAAGAGTAGTCGAAGAGGACTGATATTCTTTGAGGATTGGGAATTCAAGATAAGAATAGTCCTAGAAGGACATACCCTGTGAACACCCGGGTGGGGTATATGCCTTGAGAGACAATGATGATGGTGTTTATCAGTCATTGGTCTTGCCAACATTGTGCTCTGATCTTGTGGAGAGATAGAGCTGTTAGTCAAGGCCTTGCTATGTGACAAGGCTGGTTGATATGATGCTAAACAAAGGGTTCACCATTCCAAGTCTTCTTATGAGAATTCTTCAGATTGAGAATGTCCAAGTGCCTTGTATGGATTATGAATACCTTCCTAGTTAAGAGGGAGTGTTGAAATATGTAACTAGGTTCAGTCTTCATAATGACATATGTAATCATGATTTTATGTATTTAATGTAAAAAGAAAAATATATTTATTGTTGTTGTTCTTGAGGCATGGGTTTCATGCTCAAGGAAATTTATTTTATAGGTCAAGCACCCATTGAGTGCTTTTAGGTTTGTCGTAAAGTCATTTGATTCATTGTCATGTATTGAAGACCCATTTGGGCATATTACATATTATAAAGAAAAATTTATTGAGTCAAAGTAGAGTCAAAAGACCCTCCAAGACCTTGTCATGGCGCAAAGATCATGTCGGCCCACATGAAGGAACAAGTTGGCATAAAGATAGCAATTCGTACCCTTTAAAAGCCTATATATAAGAAGGAACTCGACCTTATTTGGACACATTCACAAGCAAGTTCGATCTCCTCAAGATAGAAGCTGGAAAAAGACAAAGAAGAAGAAGAAGAACAAGATCGAAGTTCTGTGTCTCTCTCTCTCTCTCTCTTTTGTTAGGGTTTCTACAGTTACTGGGTAAAACGAATTTCTGAAGCTGCATTGAAGCTGCGAAGCTACATTGAAGCTGTGAAGCTGCATCAAAACTGTGAAACTGCATCGAAGCTGTGAAGCTGCATCTAGGTCGAAGCTGTGAAAGGTCAAAACTGTGAATCTGCTCGAGAGGTTGAAGGTGCAATAGAATCTGCTGGTTGAAGTTGTAGAAGAATTTGATGGAGGTCGAAATGGCAGGAGTTGCTGAGGAACTACTAGAAGGAAAGCTCATCAAGGGTCTCGGTCTTGGAGGGTCTTGGTCAAGGATCACAAGTCTTGGAATTCGTCAATTAAATATTCTATAAGAAGAGAAAAAATATTGTGGGTTTTCCTCTCACTTGGAGAGGTTTTGGCCCTGGTTGATCGCCTATATCTTGTGTCCTCTTGTTTCATTATTCTTTATGGTTTGACAACTATTTGATGAAAAGAACACAAGAATAGTTGAGGAGAATAGAATCTAATCAAGATAAGAAAAAAAATACTTCACAAGAAGTTATCAAAGTAAGATAAATCACTTAATCTAGCTTCCCTAAGATTCTCAACAATTCGGCTCCTCCTTTTTCAAGTGATTGTATTTTACTTTGAGCTTTCCAACAAGGTTTATAAGGATTTTCCTCAATTCAATCTTGGTCTTGTAGAGATATTTCATTGGTTGACAAGGCTTTGCTCTCAGATAGAATTCGGTCACTCACAGATATATGAGTTTGCACAGATTTTCAGACCTTTTGATGAGGATATCAGACCTTGTAAGGTCACCTTAGAACCTCACTCTTCTTGCCAGGATGCTTAACCTTCCTTGGTCTGCTTAATTAACCTTTCAGTCCTCAAAACACAAAGATTTTATGCCTTTTCTGTTCTTGTAGAGGTCTGTGGTCATATTACAGTGGTTAGGGCTAATTTGTAGTGCCCAAAATTCTAATTTACTTTTTCTAGGAGCCTAGTCCAAGATGACCAGACTTCTTTGCCATGACTTGTAGCCCTTGTGATCTCCTTCTTGCCCTATGCAAAGGAACCAAGCTCTGATACCATGTTGAGAAATCTAGGGTAGTGCTTCATTAGACTTTTTATTAATGGTTTCTCAAATTTTGACAAGTTCTTGTGTTTAGATTAATTCTTAATTATCATTATTATGTTCTATAAATGCCAAACAAGAAGATCACAAAGTAGGACACTAGAGATAGGCACACAACTAGGGCCAAACCCCATATGAAGGGGAAAACCCAGTCAAACTCTTCCACCAGTAGATTCAAATCAGATTGAGACAACCAAGACTCCTTTTGACTAGACAA
This sequence comes from Pinus taeda, assembly GCA_000404065.3. Classification (NCBI taxonomy): domain Eukaryota; kingdom Viridiplantae; phylum Streptophyta; class Pinopsida; order Pinales; family Pinaceae; genus Pinus; species Pinus taeda. The sequence goes on along the minus strand of APFE030365777.1, from coordinate 19,931 downwards.
GAGGCCTTCCTCATTCCAAACCATCAAGTCAACCCTTTCTCCTTCTTTTTCTGCAGTCCTTGTTCTAAGTATTCCATCGAGCACCTTCGCTATTCCATCTTGCACCTTCGCTATGTAATAACTTCTTTATGGTGACGATGAAAGACTTCAGTTAGACATCTTCTCTCTACATTCTCTTCATGTGAAATTTCAGGTCACTTGCTTTCTCTCTCAATAGGTTGAATTGTTCTTGTATATATATATTCTTCTTCAATAATGACGTGACCTTTCAAAGAGGCCGACTTGATGGTGGAGGAGCTTTAAATGACTAAAATACATGAAATAAATTTCTTTCTTTGATATAATGAGCCCAAGAAGGGTCTAGAATATAATGATAATGACAATGACTCAAGACATAAACCTTGAAGCCTACAATGGAGGCTTTGACCTATTGACCAATGACCCAAGCATGAAACCCATAAATTTTTTCTTTTTCTCTCTTTTGACATACAATTATGAAGACCAACACTAGTTACATTCTTCACTTCCCCCATCTCCTTTTATAAACTTATTAATTACTAAAATCTTTAACCCTTGATCTCAATGGCCAAGATTAAATCTTGCCATCTCAAGATCAATGGTTGTGACTTAATCTCTCATTGAGATGACTTAAGTCACTCAAACTTTATAAAGTCACTTAGACAAAAAACCACTTTCTAACTTTATAACATTACTTAACTCTCTCAAAGCATGAAACCCATGCTTTAATAAGTCAATAAATTTTTTCTTTTTCTCTCTTTTGACATACAATTATGAAGACCAACACTAGTTACATTCTTCACTTCCCCCATCTCCTTTTATAAACTTATTAATTACTAAAATCTTTAACCCTTGATCTCAATGGCCAAGATTAAATCTTGCCATCTCAAGATCAATGGTTGTGACTTAATCTCTCATTGAGATGACTTAAGTCACTCAAACTTTATAAAGTCACTTAGACAAAAAACCACTTTCTAACTTTATAACATTACTTAACTCTCTCAAAGCATGAAACCCATGCTTTAATAAGTCAATAAATTTTTTCTTTTTCTCTCTTTTGACATACAATTATGAAGACCAACACTAGTTACATTCTTCACTTCCCCCATCTCCTTTTATAAACTTATTAATTACTAAAATCTTTAACCCTTGATCTCAATGGCCAAGATTAAATCTTGCCATCTCAAGATCAATGGTTGTGACTTAATCTCTCATTGAGATGACTTAAGTCACTCAAACTTTATAAAGTCACTTAGACAAAAAACCACTTTCTAACTTTATAACATTACTTAACTCTCTCAAACTTCATAAAGTCACTTTTAGAAAAAAAAACCACTTTCTAACTTTATAAAATCACTTAAGTCACTTATAGTCATTAAATATAAAGATTCACTTATAATGAAGTGTCTAGGAAGTGACATTTTCTCAGTCACTTCTGCAGGCTAGGAACCACCACTGCAGAAGTACCCTGTGCTACAATTTCTAACACTAGAAATTGCATTCATTCAATGTTCAAGAAACTTGTTGGTTTTGCCCCATTCCCTAGTTGGCAATACAAGCATGAAAATCTAAATAATTGATATGCTTTAATTTAGATTTAATTTATTTAATTTGTTAAATATAAAAATTATATTTTAAATATATATTAATAAAAAAGTCAGGGTTAGGATTCTGATTCCTAATTTTGGAATGGGTGCAGCATCCACACCAGATTCTGATCACACCCATAGTTCTTGCGACTTTGGTCACCCATGTTTTCACCATAGCCTGGGAGTTCCGCACTGGCTGTTAATGAGTTCTCTCTCTGATGATATGCATGTACTGCACAATGACGGTAATGATGTGAGAATAACCCAGTCAATGAAGAGAAAGTTAGTGAGGTATTCTTGAAGTTGAACCCAGAAGAAACTATAGGAAAATGATTGCTAGAACAGAGGTTGATTCTTGTAGAATGGAGGAGGAAATCATTGTTGGCAAGGTTGAGGGTGGAATTGTGGTGGCTATGTACTTTGGAAAGTTCTACCAGAGAAGGGAACCATTACAGGGCACTCGAGACACACACACACAAATCTTAGCAAAGGGACACTGTCATGAGAGAGAGAGAGAGAGAGAATGAGAATGGACATAACAAAGGGAGACTACCATGGGAGACCTCAATGGCTTGTTTTAACTGATACATCAGGAAACCTTGTAGGAAAGGAGACTATCACTGGAGACCTTAATGTCTCATCTCAATTGGTGCATTAGGAAACTGTAGATATGGTAAAGTGTCTTCTTATTGGTGATGGTGTGGTGACCTTAAATATGTGGAATTAAATTATAGTGATGATTGCTGTCTACTGGCAAGCATCTGCTTCATGTGTGATCATAAATAGGTTTGCTCAGTTATCAATTTATTGAAACTATAAGGTAATGTTTATAATTACACAATAGTGTATCATCCATATTGATAAAATATAATGTGTCTTTTAACCAAACTTATTTGTTTGCTGCTTAGATTGTTTGCTAGACATTACACTTCTTTGTACATTCAAAGGTATTTTTCACAATTCCGTAATTTTTCTGAGATCACTGTTCTTACAATTAGAATATTAGCAGACATATTCTTGCTTAGACCTGACTAAGCAGCTTTGTTTATCTCCCTTTTCTGCAGGCTGAAGCAGAACTCCTTTCTGCTATTGTTACATTCTTCAAGCAACTTGGAATTACATCATCTGATGTGGGGATCAAAGTTTCCAGTCGAAAGGTCTGAATTCATTGATTCAGAGAACGTTGAACATTTCAATAATTGGAATTATGTATTATTGAATTGTTTCCTGGAAATTTATGCTGATTTGTTTGTAGGGTGTCCCTAAAATCACGTTATTGTAAAATAGATATTATTCTAGAAAGCATGTACATTAAATAGGTCTTATTAGGTATTATCACTTAGATTGTTCATACTTCTGCAGGGTTAAACTGGAATATTCCTGCATGGGATTCTTGTTAATATCAACATTTCCAGCTAATCAAGTGTAGCTCATCCTTAGGATCATCGATTCTTGAGTGGACTACACTTGAATAGTTTGAAACGTTGATATTAACAAGAATCCTATGCAGGAAAATAATGTCTTATCCTCTATCTTTGTCTTGGAATGAATCACATAAACGGTGTCAAATTAATGTTGCAGCAATGAGTACAGGAAGTCTGCAACAAAATATGACACACTTGTTGGAAATTCACACTAATAATATTAAACTCTTATTTGGTGAACTCAGGACATACAGTGTGCGATAAAACTCACATGAAAATTGGAATTTCATGAAATATGGGGATTAAGTTTTTTAATTATTATCTTTATAATTTGTGAAATTCACTGTCTCTTTATAATTCTCTCCCTGGCAATCCCAGTCTAATTTATCTTCCAAGAGTCTGCCTGTACATTTCTTTTCCGTGAGAAATATCTTTATAATCCAAGGGAGGAAAATACATGTTTCGGTCTTCAAGGGACTGGTACTTGTTGTCGCACAAAGTGTCTAGGCACCGTGACAATGATGAGAGTAAGGGCTGTCACTCTAATCCTTACTCACTCCGTTTAGACTCTCTACTAGACAAGTCAAGGGGGGTAGTCCCTAAGGTTATGGATGAGGATAGCCTATGGAACACATGGTCTAGGAGATTTTAAGGATGAACAACTTGATGAATTTAAAGCAAGTCTCGGTTAATTGAGATAGATAAATTAAAATAAAACACAATCACAAGATAAAAATGACTACAAATCAGTGCTTTTAATGTGAATTAACCAAAAACTAAATAATAACAAGTCACCCAGAGCAATTTATAATGCAGCAAAGCGACGATCATGAACAATTAATTGTAAAATGCTCAAAACTTTAGCATACAGGATAATCTAGCAAAATAATCTTTCTCCAACAGTCAATATGATTTAAAACTGTTGATTTGTGGTAGCATCGAATGTGCTTTAGCCACGAAATTTGGTGGAGAGGTTGGGGCACATGAGATTTCCAATACTCAGAAAGGGTTTGGGCAAATTCTAAATAGTTCAAGAGATATTAAAATAATTAATATTTTTAATGGAGTCCCTAAGTCTAAACTTAGGGAAATTAAAATATTAATGTGAATTAATATAAAACTGTGCTAGAATGGTCCAAAAGACATGGTTCAAGCCAGATCTAATCTTAATCGTCGATTAGAGACTTAATCTCAGCCGCTAATATGTCAATGAGAAAAGTATAAGAGGAGGCTTGAGCGTCACTTGGAGAACACACCAGATGATCAATCATTCTATTCTCTAGAGTGGGGTTTGCTAAGAGAGATAGAATCAGTGATCAAAGTTGCAGCTAAGGGGCATTGAGTATAGAGACACAGAGAGGTATAGAGTGCCGGGAGATTAGCGCAGGAGCCAAAGAGAGTGACGCAGTAGCAGCGAGGGCTCATGCAGGGCCACATAGAGGCAACCAGGAGCTGCGCAGTGCTTCAGAGAGGCCAGCGTTGCTGACGCAGAGGGCCAGAAGGCTGACACAGGGCTTCCTGAGGCTGACACAGGCCCATTCAGGGTAACGCAGGGCCAACGCTGGGCAGAGAGAGGTCGACGCAGTCCAAAAAGGCATACGCTGGGGTTTTTGGGGCAGATTGGAGCTGAGGAGCTGCCGGAAGGTTTATCCGGGGTTTCAGTTAGGACATTTGTCTCAGACTGAGAGGTACTATTTCTATGGAAATTCTCTGTTGGGTAAGCCAGAATTGGCACCCAGATTGTACTCTGAAATTGCTTAATAAGAAAACCCTCAAATAGCTGCACCAGTTTTCACGCATTGGGTTTTTTTAAGGACATTGGTCCAAAAATAATGGTGTCATTATGTGTGCTTGTTTCTGTTTCCTTCAGTTGATGATCTGTAATATGTTGAGCATGCACTAGTGTTTATTTTCAGTATTTACATTGTAAATAAATTGTTAAATAATAGAACAAGTAGGTAGGAATAAATCAGTAAAGTGCATGGAGGGTTTCTAACTAGTAGACTTAGAAACTTCAACAAAAACATTTATCATACCTTGATCATAGAAAAATCATGAAAATTTAAGGTTTTGCACTTAACACCAACGACACCAAGGAACTTTAATTTAACAATTCAATTATTCTTCAGGCAATAACTTTAATGGTAAATGAAGCAATCAAAATCTTTTAATGTGACGAAAATGAAACAAATCAAAGGGTTAATTCAAATGTTAAAGGCACTGGTCTGTAGTAATTTTTATCTTGTGATTGTGTCTTATTTTAATCTATCTATCTCAATTGACCGAGACTTGCATTAAATTCATCAAGTTATTCATCCTTAAAATCTCCTAGAGCCCGTGTTCCACAGGCTATTCTCATCCATTCACCTTAGGGACTACCCCCTTTACTTTTCTAGGAGAGAGTCTAAATAAAGTGAGTAAGGATTAGAGTGACAATCCTTACTCTGAGTGTTGTCACAGTGCCTAGACACTTTGTGTGACAACATTTTTTGGCGTCGTTGCTGGGGATAGAGTTTTTTGTCCTTGGTCCTCTCAATCTCCTCTCGTCATTTGATCCTTTCATCTTTACTCATTCATCTTCATCCCATTTTCATCATATCATCTTCTGTGTCTAAGTTAGATTTCTGTCCGAGTGGCGATTCCACGTCATCTTCTACAGGGGCGTGTACTAGGAGGAATCCAAGCAGCGTGGCTAATCCTGCTCCGAATCCTGAAAGGGCTCTCAGAGCTAGATTACACAAGCTCTTATCTTGTACACTCCTTGTCAATCTCGACTAGGTAGCTCTCTGTGACATCCATTCACTCTTCTTGAATCCTCCCGTTCTAGACATCATGGATATCTATCAACCTCGTTCAGGGTTATCCCCATAACCTTCATAATACTGGTCTAGACAAGCTACCCGCTTTCCAAGGAAATAATGCAATCATTGTTAAAAATCATTTATATGCTTTTTCAACTTGGTGGGCTAAATTCGCTCTAAAATTACGAGGATGTGCAAATGAAATGCTTCGTCTTGAGCCTTGAGCAGGATGTTATGGATTGGTTTAGGGATAGGCCTGATCATATCATTGATTCTTATGATTCCCTCCTTAATGCTTTTAAAGAGAAATTTGGTGATAAGAAAGAAGATCGATTTCTAGCAAAAGCCATTAGTGTCATTAAGAAGAAAGAAAATTAGACGTGTGAAGAATTTAATAGAAGGTTTAATGGTATGGTTAAAGAAATATCTACTGTTTATAAACCAACTGAGAAAATGCTTCTTGAACACTCTCTCGATCGTTTCAATCCTGACACTTCTTATGAACTGAGAACGTCAAAGCCTAGTGATTACAAGGCTTGTCAAATCTAGAACCTATTTTTTACCCCTAAAAACGTGTCATAGTAGAAAGTTGAGGGTGAGAGGTGTAATTTTGAGCACACATACCCCGTACAACTTCTCTAGACATCACTTATTACATTTTACATTTTGATTTTATTCAAATTTCCACTCTGCTTGAAATTAAAAAAATAACCCTAGACCTATTCAAATTTTGTGAAATTTTATGGTAATATATAAAGACTCTAGACACTAGGAATCACCCAAGGCCTTGTCATCAAGCCGCACTCCGGCTTTGGGGCTATGCTTGGAGGAAAAAACTCAATTAATAATTAAGTTTTCAAAAACATCTAATAATTAACCAAGTAAAAAAAACCTTCCAGAGTAAACTCACTTGAAGACAAAGTCCCAAGCTACCTAGGTCTATTACATGACTCAACTCATCATACTAGCATCACTTTACATTATCCTTGTAGGGCTTGTGGAATCTGAGTACAACATGAGAAGAAGATGGAAAGAAGAAATAGAGTTAAAAAAACTTTGATGATATAATGAATTCTAATGGTACATGAAGCCTCTGATACATCCTCAGGCATGGGGTCTTCAATTTTTTTTTAGGTACAATTTAGTGGCCAACAGAGCCCAAGGGCTAGTGGACATGCAAATCTCTATAATTTTCTCAAAGTAAAATTGCTAGATCATATGGTGAATCAGATCACTTAAGATAACATGTACCAATAGAATGTTTTTATCATCGACAAACAAAATAACAATTTCTTAGAACAATATTCTACACAATATAGGATCACACATAGCTAACACATACCACAGATCAATAGAAGAAAAACACCATGAATTGAACCGCAAAGTCTTTCTATTAAGAAGCCTCTGATACATCCTCAGGTATGGGGTCTTCAATTTTTTTTTAGGTACAATTTAGTGGCCAACAGAGCCCAAGGGCTAGTGGACATGCAAATCTCTATAATTTTCTCAAAGTAAAATTGCTAGATCATATGGTGAATCAGATCACTTAAGATAACATGTACCAATAGAATGTTTTTATCATCGACAAACAAAATAACAATTTCTTAAAACAATATTCTACACAATATAGGATCACACGTAGCTAACACATACCACAGATCAATAGAAGAAAAACACCATGAACTGAACCGCAAAGTCTTTCTATTAAGATAAACAATGTTCCCAGTAGAGCAACAACTCAATACCAATGTTCAAGAATTACATCATCCAAAGGTATCAAATAGAAGTTCAATAGGTTTTTTATATAGAGAAAACCCCTCCAAGTGGAAAATAATGGCTAGTTGACTTGATCCTTGTCAAAATAATCTCGACTGTCGAAATTAATTTAATTATCTTTTAATCTCCATCGTCAAATTTTTTATTTTGAGGAAAAATTAGAATTTTTCTTATAGCCCACTATTAATTAATCCAAAAATTAATATTTTGGGTTACTTTCCTCAAAAAATTGACTGAGTTAACCACCAAGGTCGAAGATCTCAAATATTCTTAAATTGTTCATTTTCCGTTGGTGGGGGATCTCTAAAAATTAACTTCTGACTTTACGAATTTTAGATTATTTTCCACTTGGAGAAAAAATAATTTTTTTATGATTACTTTTTGACTCAAAATTAATTAATTTCTAGCTTAGGATTTTTATTTAATTTAGGTAGAAAAATTAATTAATTGACACTAGAGGAGATTTAATGATTTTTTGCACCCTCAAATATTTTAGGCATGGTGTCTAACTATGAGTTACCATGCACTAAAATATTTTTTATATCAAATTATTACAATATCAACCCTTGAAAGGGGAAATACACATAGACTCAGACCCTCAATAATTTATTCAGCTCCGCGACACAAAATGATCTAATATAAAACCAAGTGTGCTTGTAATAAAATAATTTAGCCAAATGTGCTAAAATTATTCCCAAACACACTTTTACAATAGACTCGATATAACACTAAGACTCACCTAAGACTTTGTCAATGAATTCCACCCTAGCTTTCGGGTTTTAAGCTGGAAGAAAAACTCTATTGATTATTCGTGTTTAGAAATGCACATAATTCAGCGAGGTTTAAAAACTTCCTAGGGTGAAATCCTTTGCCAAAATCAGAGGCTTACCTAGGTGTTGTTACATAATTAAATGGTCGTACTAACATCATTTACAATACAACTTGCAGGAATTGGGTTTATAATGATAAAATTGTGTTGGCTGATGACTTTGGACTTTGAAAAATATTTCTTTATATCTTTGTACTCTGTATCCTTGGACTGTTGACAAAGTGTACATTAATCATTAAAGAGTCAACGTGATTCATCATTCATCATTAAAGTGTCAACATCAACATCCTTAAGGAGTTCATATCATCATCCACATCATCAACATGAAAGAGTTCACATCATCAAGAAGTTCATCATCCACATCGTCAAAGAGTTTTCATTAACATCAATAAAGAGTTCACATTCACATTATCAAGGTGTTCACATTGTCAAGGAATTCATCATTAATGAGTCTATGTCATTAGAATTCCACATTATCAACAAGTCAACATCATTATCATCAGTATCAACAATGAGATTACAAATCCATATCATCATTATCAATGAGATTACAAATCTATATTGTCAAGAAGTTAGGGTTTTGAACAAAATCAGTTCTAGGATTTATGTTCATTTTTCATCTCCAAGCCCTACCTAGGGTTTATAAACCATAATAATCAATGTTATTAATGATTAAAACAATAAAAGAAATATGAGATACTTATCTTTTGAGCTCATGATAGCCCCCTCTTGATCTTCAATCTTCTTGAATGCGACTTGCTAATCAACTTTAACAAGATGTCAAAACTTCTTAAGCGAAAGTAATCATGTCTAGGGTTTGATTCATAAGCCCTAGGTTTTCTTCTCCAAATCCTACCCAGGGTTTACAAAAACAATTCAGTGCCAGTAATAATTAAAACAATAAATGAGATACAAAATACTTATCTTTTATGAGAGGTAGAATCCTTTCTTGAAGTAGATTTAGGACCTTGTCTTTTACCAACACTTCTTTGGAATTTGCCAAAATTTGGTTTCTTCTTCTTGTTTCCCTTTGTTGAAATATGTAACTAGGCTTGTCTTCATGATATTCTATGCAGTGTTGTTAAAAGCGCGTTTTAATCGTGCTTTTTTCAAAAATGCGCGCTTTTTTCCCCATGGCGCTTAAAACGCGAGTTTTATACGAAAAAAGCGCGGAAATTTTTTTTGCCGCTTTTTTCTGAAAAAAGCTCGGGATGTCTGAGCAGCGGGATTTTTGAAAAAAAATTAAAAAAAATGAATATTTTTGTACCAAACAATTTTTTCCCGCTTTTTTCCGCTTTTTCCCGATTTTTCTGCTTTTTTCGCTTCATTCCCCGTGCCGATTTAATCCCGCTCGCGCTTTTAACAACATTGATTCTATGTACTATTGATTTATGTATTTAATGTAAAGAGAAAATAATATTTATTATTGTTATTTTATAGCATGGGTTTCATGCTCAAGATCAATTCGGTTTAGGTCAAACACCCATTGTGTGCTTCTAGGATTTGTCATAGTGTCAAAGAAGTCGAAGAGTCATTGTCATATGTACTAAGACCCTATTGGGCCTTTTGTATCAATTTAAAGGATTTATTTATAGCTAAAAAATCTCTTAGTCTCCCTCCAAGACCAAGTCGGCTTACAAGAGAACAAGTCGGCCTGTAGAGATGAAGCCAGCCTCATTAAGGGCTATTTGAGCCTCACAGAAAGGGTATATATAAGAAGCATTCAAGCTCACTTGGAGAAACAATCAATCAAGTTCATTCAAATACACACAAGGACAAAAAGGACTAGCAAAGAATAGGTGAACTAAAGGAAGAAATTTCGAAGTTTGAAGATTGTTTTTGGGCTACATCCTCTCACGCGTGCGAAGGAATTAGGGCATCATTTGTTGCAGCAACGTCTGAATAACAATTATCTAAAGAAGCTGAGGTTTGATGTCAAAGAGATAAAGCTTGAAAGTCGAATTTCTAAGGAGAAAGGAGCAACCTAGGCGGAGGAAGAAGAAGACCACTTTTGCCATCTTTTCATCCACACGTGCGATCGAGGGTTTTTGCAACAAGGCCAAAAATTGTAGTCAAGAAGTTGCAGGTGCGAACTTGAGATCAGAAGTGAAGCTGTAACAATTTTGAAGCAGTTTGACTTGGGTTGACTTTGTGAAAGATAAGCTCATCTACAAGAAGGTTGACTTGGTCTTGGAGGGGTCTTTGTCTTGGGTTTAAAGGTCTTAGAATTCGTCATTTGAAGATTCTATAAGAAGATAAGAATTCTTGTGGGTTTTCCTCTCTAGGAGAGGTTTTGGCCATGGCTAGCAGCCTATATCATGTGTCCATTTGTGTTATTGGTTTTCATAGTTTGGTAGTTGTTTCATGATAAGAACACTATAAGAATCAAAAGAAGAAGTTAATTATAAATACTAAAAGTTGAAGTAAAGAACATCACAAGCAATTATCAAAGTAAAGAGAAATCACCCTAATCTATTTGCCCTTGATTTCTCAACATGGTATCAGGGCTAAGGTGACAAGAAGAGACAACGTGAAGATCACTCAATTGAAGAAGGATACATAAGGGTCGAATACAAGAAGAAGAGCATCAAGGAGGACTAGTCAACACATCGTAAAGACTCTATTATTTTGAAGGAAGCACAATTGAAAGAAGAAGAAGACCTCAAGTACCCTACCTCCATTCAAAGAAAGAAGGACTCTACACACTTGAAATATTCTTGGAAGACCCTACATTCTACATTATCAACCAAAGGAAGCAAGAAGAGCAATTCATCATCATCTAAAGAATCTAAAGTAATCTCCCTCATATTGAAGGAAAGAGCATATCTCAAACATCTTTGAAGAAAGAGGAACATCTCTCCTTATATTGAAGAAGAAGCATTGCCATTCTTGAAGAAGGAAGATCATCATCAAGAAAGGCATCTATTGGAAGATATCATCATCAAAGAAGCATCCTCATTTGTCAAGTAAGTACTTTATATTTCATGTCTCTCTTAATCTACAAACCAAACGACTACTTTCTGCAAGGAGAACAATAGACTTATTGGGACATCAGACTATCTTGCATGGAAGAAGAGAATAGATTTGACCCTCATAGGAAATGAAGTTATTGAATATGTTAAGGGGTCAATCACCAAACCTCCACAAGGACAATCTTAAGCATTATCAAAGTATATGAAAGGAGAAGTATGGGCTCAAAGGATCCTCATTGAATCGATCAAGGATTCTCTCATTCCCTATGTAGCAAAATTGAAGACATCAAAAGAAATCTATGACAAGTTGGCAGAGTTGTTCTCTGAAAGTACTGCATGGGAATCTTTAAGAACCAAACTTTACAAGATGAAGGTATCAAAGGAAGAAGAGGTAGCCTCATATCTCATGAAGGTATCTCAAATAAGAGATCAACTACAAGCACTAGGAGAAACTATGTCAGATCCATAAATGACCACTTTTGAACTCAATGCACTACTAGATGAATGGGGCAACTTTGTATTGTTGATTTTGGGTAGCATCGGATGTGCTCTAGCTCAGAAATTTTGTGGAGGGGCTAGAATACATGAGATCTCCAGAACCCGGAAATCGTTTGGAGAAATCCGACCCGGATGAGGAGTTATTAAAATAATTAATATTTTTAATAGGTTCCTAAGTCTAAACTTAGGAAAATAAAAATATTAATGGGTATTAATAAGAATATGTGTGAGAAAATTCTAAGTGACGAAGATCAAGTCTGTTTTAAACTTAGTCATTGATTAGGGACTTAATCTCAGCCGTTGATTTATCAACGGGAAAGGTATAAGAGGCGGCTTGAGGTTCAGTTGGAGATACACCAAGAGATCAAAGAGTTCAATTATTCTGGGGCATGGTTTGCTGAGAGAGTTGAGCTAAGTGATTTGAGTTGCAGTGAGAGGGGTAGTTCGACAGAGGGACTTCAGTCTAAGGCCAAAGATACATAACAAAGAGGTAGAGAAGCAACAGGAGAGACAACGCAACTCCAAAAAGGGTGATGCAGAAGCTAGAGGGGCTGACGCAGTTCCCTAGAGGCAGCGTTGGGGTTTTCTGTGGGGCAGAGAGAGCAGCAGTTCAACATATCATCTTTTGAGCAAGGGAGGCTGACTAGGAGGGTGACGCAGCTCCTAGAGGAGGTGATGCAGTTCCAGTGCAAAGCTTGGAGCAACCATCGCTGCCTAGCACTGGGAACAACAATTGTCTTCTATGGGGTTTGATCATCCAGTTGTTGGATTGCCAAAATATTTGTCTCCGGATAGAGGTGCTTCTGCCAGGTTTATTCTCTATTGGGTGAGCCGGATTTGGCACCCTAGTTGTATTCAAAAATATTCTTAATAATACAAACCCTCTATATGCTGCATCGGTTTTCCTGAATTGGGTTTTTTTGGGGACGATTGTCCAAAAATATCGTTGTCCCTTGTGTGATTGTCTCAGTTTATTTTAGTTCTTGATCTGTATGTATGTGTAGGTTGCAATAGTGTTTTCATCGCTGTTTAATTAATTAAATAACTTGTTGAATGTAAAGAACAAGTAAGAGATGATAAACCAATGATTGTAGTAGGATTTTTGATGTGTAGATTCAGAAATTCTCACATGGTATTAGAGGAGTGCAGATCATAGGAGACTGAAGACACCAGCTGAGAAAATCTAGAGAATTTGCTGCAGAGAAGCAGCTATCCCAAGTGACAATGTTGTTTTAGAGGCAGAGGAGTAGCTGCAGGAGTGACATAGAGCTAGAGGAGTGACGTAGAGGCTCACATAGTGCCTGCGTCATCATTTCGAGCCTGTAGAGGGTGATGCAAAGCCAGAGACAAGCCAACGCAGTGACTGTGTCAGCTCTCTGGATCAACACGGAGCTGAAAGGTTCGAGTCAGCCAGTTGTCAGGGCTGGAGAAGTAGTGCACATTCGATTTGAGGAGTTGGTGGGACGCTGTTTCTATTGGTGCAGAATAGTGTCTGTGGAGATAGAGCCATGGTAGAGGGAATTGCTGCCTTGACAGATTTCTAGCCAAAGAAATCTAGATCCGAGTTGCAGTAGCAAAGGAGCATTGGAGAGGAAGTGATTTGACAGTTGGCAGGAGGATTTTCGTGAAGGAAATTAGGACTCAGAGGGAGTCTACAGGAGCTTGTTCCTTAGAGGATTTCTAGCGCCAAAGAAATCTAGATCCAAGTCTTGCTAGATTGACAACAGGAGAGGGAGAAGACTACTAGTCCTATTTTTGAGCAGAGATGGCAATGAATTGGTTGAGGGATCAGGACAGATTGGATGGAGCATCCAAGTTTGTCGTCTGAAAGGCCGGGATCTTGGCAATTCTAGACAAACATCGCATCAAGGACTATGCCTTGAAGATAGTTGCCGAGTCGTTCGACGCTGATGTGTTGAAGAAATACGAGGAGGCCTAGGCTAAGACCAGTGCATGATCCTAGATGGGGTCAAAGATCATGTAATACCACACATTGTTGAGAAGAACATAGCAAAGGAGATGCAGGAGGCACTGGAGGAGGATCCAGCTCTCGCATTGTTAAGATAACAATTGTAGTAGAAAAGGAAGAAGAAGGACGTAACCAAGGTCAGATGCTTCAATTGTGGGCAACTGGGACATTATTCCACTGAGTGCCCATGGAAGAAGGTCAAGGGGGAGGCTTCTGACTCAAAGGCTGCTCCAGCAAAAGCTGACAAGGAAAGCGAGGATGATGATTGTGCCATGAGTGCTCATGTGCCTCTGGAAAAGAGGTGGGGCAACATGGAATTGTAGTCAAGAGGATTACATGAACAGCGGAAGGATCCTTGAGGTGCCCAAACTCTTGGATCACATACGGCTACGGAAGCCCTTAATGACAATAGCAAAATGACGGGTGTCAGTTGGAGCAAGGTGTGTTGGAGCGACAGTGGCAGAGTTAGAGTGCCAAAGTCTGAGGCATCACAGTGGATGTTGTAGCAGTGCGAGAGGCACAAAGCAGTTTGCAACAACGCAGTAGCAGCAGAGGGTCAGCACAGATTAGCAGTAGAGGTAGCTTCAGCATCACAAGGCATCCAGACTGACCAACATGTCAGTGTTGGGTGATGTTTCAATTACTTCTTAGTAATTGAATTGCAATGCAACAATTAGTAGTGGCAGTGCTATGGGCAGCATGAGGCAACATTTTGAGAGGGAGTTGTAGTACAGATGCAACAATGACAATGGCAGAATCATGGGCAGCATTACAGGAAGCAACAATGCAGTGGATGAAGGGCAGCAGTACAGGAAGCAATAATGCAGTGGATGAAGGGCAGTAGACCGAGCATCAGTAGCACAGAGGACCGATGCAGTGGATCAATGTATTACTTCTGTTGAGAAGTGTTACTAGAGCACATTCCTCGCTAAGAGGGAGTGTTGATTTTGGGTAGCATCGGATGTGCTCTAACTCCGAAATTTTGTGGAGGGGCTAGAATACATGAGATCTCCAGAACCCAAAAATCGTTTGGAGAAATCCCACCTGGATGGGGAGTTATTAAAATAATTAAGATTTTTAATGGGTTCCTAAGTCTAAACTTAGGAAAATAAAAATATTAATGGGTATTAATAAGAATATGGGTGAGAAAATTCGAAGTGACAAGGATCAAGTTTGTTTTAATCTTAGCCGTTGATTAGGGACTTAATCTCGGCCGTTGATTCATCAACAGGAAAAGTATAAGAGAAGGCTTGAGGGTCAGTTGGAGATACATCAAGAGATCAAAGAGTTCGATTTTTTTGGGGCGTGGTTTGCTGAGAAAGTCGAGCTAAGTGATCTGAGTTACAGTGAGAGGGGCAGTTCGACAGAGGCACTTCAGTCTAAGGCTGAAGATACATAGCAGAGAGGTAGAGCAGTAGTAAGAGAGACAACACAACTCCAGAAAGGGTGATGCAGAAGCTAGTGGGGTTGACGCAGAAGCTAGAGTGGCTGATGCAGTTCCCTAGAGGCAGTGCTGGGGTTTTCTGTGGGGCAGAAAGAGTATTAGATCAACATATTGACTTCTGAGCAAGAGAGGCTCACTAGGAGGGTGATGCAGCTCCTAGTGATGCAGTTCCAGTGCAGAGCTTGGAGCAACCATCGCTGCCCAGCACTGGGAATAATAGTTGTCTTCTATGGGGTTTGATTATCTAGTTGCCGGATTGCCAAAATATCTGTCTCTACATAGAGGTACTTCTGCTAGGTTTATTCTCTGTTAGGTGAGTCGGATTTGGTACCCTAGTTGTATTCAGAAATATGCTTAATAATACAAATCCTCTATATGCTGCACTGGTTTTCCTAAATTGGGTTTTTTCGGGGATGATTGTCCAAAAATAACGGTGTCCCTTATGTGATTGTCTCAGTTTATTTCAGTTCATGATCTGTATGTATGTGTAGGGTGCAATAGTGTTTTCATTGCTGTTTAACTAATTAAATAACTTGTTGAATGTAAAGAACAAGTAGGAGATGATAAACCAATGATTGCAGTAGGATTTCTGATGTGTAGATTCAGAAATTCTCACATGTATCAAGCATCTATGGAAAGAAGGAAACTACACCATTCAATGATCTTTGGTCATTCTGTAAGACTGAAGAAACAAGGTTAAAGGCAAAGAATGATGTTGGATCAAATGATCAAACACAAGCAAATGCAACTATGACAAGGAGGAAAGGAAAGTTTGGAAAATTTGAGCCTCAAAAAAGATTTCAAAAGAAAATTGACATGTCTAAAATTAAGTGCTATGAATGTAATGAATATGGGCACTTCAAAAGGAATTGTCCTAAAGTCAAGAAGGGAAACAAGAAAAGAAAAGAAACAAGTGAAGCCCATGTGACTGAAGAAGTAGAAGAACCGAAAGAAAAGAAGTCAAAGAAGGAAGAAGTAAAGACCTCTACTATTGAATGTCTCACATACATTTAGTTCATTTTCAACTGTATAGAAGTTGGCAAGTCATGCATTACAATCATGATAAAATGCAGTATAGCAATATTGAGATGAAATCATATTAGAAGCTTGAAAGGATAGCCAAAGTAGCAGTTTGAGTGGTTAAAGCAAGTCATCTAGCAAGATAGAAAGAGAAGACTATCATCACACATCATCATCATTAGGAAGAAGCATTTGTAGAATAAGGATCATCAAGATCCTCCATCGAAATCTTTGTTAAAAGATTCACCTCTACCTAGATGAAGCGTCACATTCCACCTAGTGTGGGATCTAAAGTTTAGAAGGATGAAGGTATGGTGACAGGGAAGTGCAACATGACAATTTAGTTGAAGCATTTTCATCTTCAAGCAAAGAAAAGGGAAGCTACTGAAGGAAGCCTAGATGATCACATGAAGGAAGAGTTATGCATATATTTATTAACTTTGATAGATGGATAAAGATAGAATGGTTAAAATGCTCTATCTCATGAGCATGACTGAAGAAGAAGGGACTCTTCCTTATGAATGGTACATGAAGGCATACATATAATATGCCTTGAACTCTTTTACATGATGACAAGATAAAATCAACACTATATGACCTCATGAAGAATATGAGGTGGTTGGAAACCATTGTTCCTATGTAAAAAGGAGCTATGTATAGAAATTCCAAAGAAACAATATATGAAGAAGTTAGAAGGAGAGTACGTAAAGAAGTATCTATAGCCACTTAGATAAAAATATTAATCAACAACTATAAGGATTAGCTATGACATCTCCTTGAAAAAGTTATGAAGAACCTGCTAAGTATTTTAAAGAAGGAGAACCTTGATAGTAAATGTCTTGGAGAAGGGTTCGAATAGTATGCAGGATGTTGATGTTGCAAAAGTTGATATTATGATGAAAGGCCATCATGAAGAGGTAATTATATTTTTGAAGTTCACTTTTTGACTTTTGAAAGCAAGCATCTAGTTGGGTTGGAGCAGGGCTACTGAAAGAGGGTTGTGGAAATTCACCTACAACTAGTACACATAATATTGGATGGATAACTTTGGAAGGAACATGACTTGGAATAGGTAGAAGTATGAAGGATAACCAAATCATGACGAAGAAGGTCACTTCTTGATGAAAAAAAGATGGCATGACCAACATTACCTGGTTCAACACTATGAAGAGGAAAGAGAAAGTGATGTAGAAGATGGACGAAGTGTTGATTTTGGGTAGCATTGGATGTGCTCTAGCTCTTAAATTTTGTGGAGGGGCTAGAACACATGAGATCTGCAAGACCCAGAAATCATTTGGAGAAATTCCACCCAGATAAGGAGTTATTAAAATAATTAATATTTTTAATGGGTTCTGTTGACCCTGCCGCCCGCACCTACCTACACAGTTAGCGAGAAAAGCCTTCAACCCCACAAGGTGTGGTTGGTGGCAGGGAACTCAGAGAAGGGGCTGTCACGCTGTTCCCAACTCTCTCCGTTTTAGCTATCTCCTAGGCTAGCTAAGGGGGTGGTCCCTAAATGGAAAGTTAAGCCTAAAGCTAATATGAAAAGTTCTAGGAGGATTATTTAAGTAAATAAGATTGTCAATCTGAGATCTAAAATCAAAACGAAATATAAACAATAGCCATAAACCATACGATGAACATGTATCACACAAATGACCAGTGCCTTATAACGTTGTTATTTCGGAAATGAAAATATTTTTGTTTGTACTTCTTTTTATGCTCAAAATGGAAACGAATGCTTTTAAATGAAAAGGGAAAATTTGATTTGACTTTTCAAAATAGAAACGAAGCTGAGAGATCGGGGTACTTCCCTCTTGCGCAAATCCTTTTTTTGGTGTCTTAAGAGCTTGATGGCTTGAACAGCATGTGGGATCCCTGGTATCCTGGGAGGTGACTATTCTCGTCGAAGAAGTCCTCGCCCTCCAACAGAGCTGGCAAACCTATCGCTTGAGAACACAGAAAACACTTGCAAACGAATTGTTAGTGCAAAAAGGAACTTGGCATATAGAGACCAAGTTGAGCTTGTCATTCAACCGAGAATGGACAAGCTACAACAAGCGTACAAGATATACCAAGCCCAGAAGAGATCTGAGATAGCTACAGATCTCTCCTCCCTAGACAATAGTGCCTTCAGGCAAAATGAAAAAACAACTTAGAAAGCAAAATGAAAATCACATGAACATTAAACGATACAAGTATACCTCATATACCAAGACATGCACCACACGAGAAGCTGCTAACCCCAAAGACTTTTATTATTAATAAGAATGCTGAATACACAATCCGGCAGAGTCTCCGCCAGCCCAATAGCTCGTTCTATGATATACAATAAGAGCCCAAGGCTCATATAAATAGGAAAACGGGAGACAATCCCAAGGCAAATTCCCAATGACAAATGTCAATAAGGTGAAGATCCCAATGAAGAAATGAAATGACAAGTGGCTTGATGACAATCCCAATGTGAAGATAACTGCTCTAGGATAGACATGTGGCTGCCATGTGTGAAGATAACTGCTGTTTGATTTCTAACTGGCTGCCTTTGAACTGGAGATGACTGCCTGAGATATGCTGAGTTAAATGCTGATCTAACTGCCTGTAAACTGCTGTTTACTGCCTACCTTAACTGCTGGTCATAAACTTTGTGTTAACTGGCTGCCTGTGTAAATGGACTGCCACATAACTGCCCACGTTACATTTAAAATGCTGTTTTAAACTTCAACATATATACCTTGCTGCGTCAACATGTTGCTGGCTGCCCACGTGTGGCTGTAGCGTACGGTGGGCCAGCGTTGACTGTGTACGGACTGCATATTATTTGATTGCTGAAGATATCAACGTTAATACCATTTGACTGGCCACTTATTCGCTGTTTAAACTGATGTGGCTGCCCACCGATTGGCTGACCGTATTGCTGAGAGATGGCTGCCGTACGGAAATCGTACGGACAGCGTACGGACGTCAATTTATTTGCTGATACGTAATGCTGTTGGCTGGCTTCAAACTTGCGTATCTACCTTTGATTGCTGATTTGGAAATCCCTGTTATTATTCCATTTACCATTCAACGCTTCTTTGACCATGTGCAAAAATGGCTGCCATACGGAAATCGTACGGACAGCGTACGGACCTTCTCTTTTTAATTTGGTTGCCTGAGTTATATATGGTGGGCTTGATGAGGTGGGGTCCCACTTAAATTCAACCTTATAATAATTCAAATCAAAGTTGTAAAAAATTCATTTGCCTTATGAATTTTTAATGTTGACTGCCTTTTGACTTTGACTTTGACCTTTGACCTTTGACTTTCTTTGACTTGAGTTGACTTTATGAAACTTTGACTTGATGTGGGCCCCACATTGATTGCCACATCATCCTTGGTCATCTGCTTAATCTCCATGTCAAAATTTGACTTATTTTGACTTTGGAAATTTTTTTAGATTTTTCCAATTATTCATTTTTTTCAATTTTTTCTTCATTTTTGCCACTGTCACTGGAAAATTTGCCTTTTGAGGGACTCTGAGTCATTTTTTGACCCCCAAAGTAGGCTCTAAGAGAATGCTAGGCCTCTGAGGATGAATTTTGACTGGTCATA